>JAJIBD010001846.1:0-19613 GCA_021461705.1 Cryptotis parvus
TGGAAAGATAGGTCTACAGCTGAATCTCAGCAAAACAATGTTCAAGAAAAACAAAACTAGTTCCAGATGCCCCATTCATTCTCAGTGGAACAAACATCTCTGAATGCAGCAGTTATGTGTACCTAGGTTGAGAAGTCAACATGACAAATGATCTAAAACCTGAGCTGCGCAGGAGGAAGAGAGCGGCATGGAATGCCTTTAAGAACATCAAAGAAATAGCTACAAAGGACAAAGAACCTCGGCTCTGGGCACGTCTCTTCCACTCCACCATTCTCCCTGCATTAACATACCCCTCAGAGACCTGGGTCCTATGAAAGCAGGATGAGAACGCTATTCGGGTCTCCCAAAGAGGAATCAAAAGAGCTATGCTTGGAATATCAGGCCTCCACTCAAGTGAGAGAGAAGGAATCCATAGTTCTGACCTCCGTCAACTATCCAGAGTCAGGGACGCTGTCTCGCTTGCCAAGGCATCAAAAAATCAGATGGGCTGGACATGTAATGTGACTTGGACACGAAAGCTGAGCTAGAGCCGTTACTGACTGGATCCCATGGGACATCAAAAGATCACGTGGCCGCCCAACCACAAGATGGTCAGACTTCTTCGTCAAGACCCCGAATGAACAGTTTGAGGCTCTTCGTATTTCTGAAGCAAGCAGATGCCATTGGGCTACACTGGCACATGATAGGGTCAAATGGAACATTACTGGCGCCCGCTTGAGCAAATCAAAGAGTAACAGGATGTCAAGTAATCATTTATTTCACACTGCATAGTCAAATCAAATTATCACATTGTGCACCTTAAAGACGAACAATTTTTATTGTTAAATGATGCCTCTGTAAATCTGGAAAGAAAATTTTCCTTTCTCTTTTTTATTTTGGAGTGGGGGTTTGTTGGGCCACACCCAGCTGTGATCAGGGATCACTTTGGGAGGGCTCAGAGGATTATTTGCAGTGCTGGGAATTGAACCTGTCAGTCAAGTATGAGATAAGTGCCTTGCCCACTGTACTATCTCTCCAGTCAGAACAAAAAATTAATTTGTGGGCGGAGGGTGTGGAGAAATAAGCACTGAGAAGAAAAAATTAAACATACACACACAGGTGAAGTAGTGGTATGTGTGTTGTGCAACATGGATGAACTTTGTTTCTTTTTAATTATCTTTTAATTGAATCACCATGAGATACACAACTACAAAGTTGTGCAGGATTGAGTTTCAGTCATACAATGTTCTAACATCTGTCCCTTCCACTCACCCCTCTACCCCAGGCTGTATCTATGGTAGATATCTTTCTTTTCTTCTCTCTTTGTCTCTCTCTCTCTGACTGCCTCTTTCTCTCTCTTTCTTTCTCTCTTCCCCTTTTTTCTTTTAGGTACTGTAGTTTGCAATACTGTTACTGAATGGGTATCTTGCATATCACTTTATCTCCTTTCAGCACTCAACTCTGGTCCAGGGTGATCATTTAAACTATCGTTGTCATAGTGTCCCTTCTCTGACCTAACTGCACTCTCTCCCACCATCTGTGGCAAGCTTCCTCCCGTGGACCAGTCTTTCTGGCCCTTGTTTTTTTGTGTTTGGTTATTATTCACATACCATTCATTTTTATATCCTACAAGTGAGTGGGATTATTCTGTGTCTGTCCCTCACCCTCAGAGTCATTTCATTCAGCATGATACTGTCCATGTCCATCTGTCGATGAACAAAGATCATGACTTCATTTTCCCTAACAGCTGTGTAGTGTTGTTCCATTGTGTAGATCTATCATAGGTTCCTTAATCACTCTCATCTGTCCTAGGGCATTTGGATTGTTTCTACCTTTTGGTTTTGTGAATAGTGCCACAATGAACCAAGCATACAGATGACTTTTGCATTATGTTTTTTGGGCCCAGGGGTATCTTGATGGGCACTGCTGTGTCATATGGAAGCTCAATTTCTGTGTTTTGAAAAAGTGTCATATTATTTTCCAGAAGGCTAGACCAGCGGCATTCCCACCAACAATGAATGAGAGTCTCTTTCTCCCCACGTCCTTGCCAATGCTGGTTGCTCTTACATTTTGATGTGTGCCAGTCTCTGTAGCATGAGATATCTCACTGTTGTTCTGATTCGCATCTCCCTGATGGTTAGCGGTGTAGAGCATTTTTATGTGCCATTTGGGGTTGTCCTTGTAGAGGAACTGTATAAGGGTAAGATCGATCTAAATGGTACTGAGGTTTGTAGTTGGAAAACATGACGGAAACCCAGGAGCAAATAATTTAGGGCTTAAATAACACACCACTGAGCTGCCCAACCATCTTTTTGTATTTATAGAAGAAAAAAAATCCCTTGGCCTAAACATATACAAAAAGGCTTATAGGAAGGAGAAAAACAATCCTTCATGAGCAATGCAAAAATTCAGGGCTAGAGAGTAGAATGTGATCCAACACTTAACTGTATTGATTTTTTTTTTAGTAACCTGAGTGTTGCTCAGGGTTATTCCTGGCTCTGCACTCAGGAATTCACTGTATCACTGTCACTGTATTACTGTCTTCCTGTTCATCATCGATTTGCTCGAGTGGACACCAGTAACATCTCCATATGTCCTGTCTCATGCTAGTAGAGCCCAAGAACATCTGCTTGCTCCAGGAACATAAAGAGCATGAATCCATTCCGGAATGAGGTCTATAATTGTTACTGGTATTTGGCATATCAAATACGACACTGGGTAGCTTGCCAGGCTCTGCCGTGCGGGTGGCATACTCTTGTAGTCATCTCTGATCTCCAGTATTTATTGATGAACCGAGGGTCGGGCTGTGATCAGCTCTTCTGCTGGGTGGAATTCTGACTAGAGAGAAGTCCGGATGTGGAAAATGGCGCCCTCATGGAGTGGGGAGTTGTCTGGCTTACTAGGGCTGTGCTGGGGTGGTGAGCAAGGGCTAGAACCTGCCATCCCTCCCGGGTGCCTCGTGAGCGACTGGGCACAGGAAGAGCCGGTAGCAGCTCTGCCCCATGTCTTACTCAGGAATTACTCCTGGAATTACTGGCAGTGCTTGGGGGACCATTTGGGATGCTGGGGATAAAACCTGGATCAACCACATGCAAGGCAAATCCCCTCTGTTCTATCTCCAGCCCCTAACTGCATTGATTTTGTTTCTAATAGATTCTGGGGAATCATCAGAATTTCCTGTGCTTAATACCCTATGCAAAATGCAATGGTTTAATTTCTTTTCTAATTTGAATTTTAATTCTTTGGCAGATTGCTATGGATAATACTTCTAATACTATTCTGAGTGGTAGTGATGAGTTGGAAGCCTTGTTTTGTGCCTAATTTCAGTAGGAATGCTTTTAGTTTGTCTTTGTTGTATATGCTGTTTGCTTTGGATTTGTTAATATGCTCTTTACTACGTTTTTTTTTGCTTTTTGGGTCACACCCGGCGATGCTCAGGGGTTTCTCCTGGCTCTGCACTCAGGAATTACTCCTGGCAGTGCTCGGGGACCATATGGGATGCCAGGGATCGAACCCAGGCCAGCACAGGCCGGGCCGCATGCAAGGCAAACGCCCTACCCGCTGGGCTATCGCTCCGGCCCCTCTTTACTACATTTAGGTTTGTCCTTTCTCTCCATTTTATTGGGAGTTTTTACTATAAACTGGTATTGAGGGGGCGGAGCGTAGCCCAGCGGGTAGGGCATTTGCCTTGCCGGGCTGTCTTTGGCTGATCCCCTGGCATCCCATATGTTCCCCCGAGCACACCATGAGTACTCCTGAGTGCAGAGCCAGGAGAAACCCCTGAGCATTTCTGGGTGTGACCAAAAGAAGCAAAAATAAATAAATAAATAAATAAATAAACTGGTATTGAATCTTGTCAAAAGCTTTCCATGCATTTATTGATAGGATTATATAGTTTTCGTTTTCCGTTTGTTCATATGGTGATTGCATTAATTCCCTAGCATAGGTTGAACCATAGTTTTTCTCCAAAACAAGTGTCTTGTAGTCATGATGTGTAATCTTTTTATCTATCTATCTATCTATCTATCTATCTATCTATCTATCTATCTATCTATCTATCTATCTATCTATCTATCTATCTATCTATCTATCTATCTATCTATCTATCTATCTATCTATCTATCTATCTATCTATCTATCTATCTATCTATCTGTTTTTTGACCTTTTGCCCATGAGTTACTCCTGACTGTGCACTTAGGAATTAGTCCTGCCAGAGCTTGGGGGGACCAAATGGGATGCTGGGGATTGAACCCAGCTCAGCTGCATGTAAGACAAATGCCAATCTACTGTACCAACACTCCGTTCCTGTGTGATTTTTTTTTTTGCTTATTTTTTTGGGTCACACCCAGCAATGCTCAGGGTCACTCCTGGCTCTGCACTCAGTAATCACTCCTGGTGGTGCTCGGGGACCATATGGGATGCCAGGATCGAACCCTGGTCGGCTGTGTGCAAGGACAATGCCCTACCCTCTGTGCTATCGCTCCGGCCCCTCTGTATGATTTTTTAAATGTATTGCTAGCTTCAGTTTGCCTAAGAATTTGATGTGTTTTTTTGGTGTGTCTATATTCAGGGACATTGATCTACAGTTTTTGATAATGTTGACCTCATAGAAATAAGAAGACTCATTTCTTTATTTTTTTGAAGAGTTTGAGAAATGTGGAAATAGGTGAGATTTTCTGGTTTCTTGTTTGTTTCTTTTCAGTGCTAGAGATCAAATCTTTTTGCATGAAAGGTGCTTTCCTCGTTGAAACACATCCTCAACCTGGTAATAGGAGTTTTTTTGGGGGGTAAAAGGGGGCACACAAAGTCATACTCAGAGCTTATTCCTGGCTCCATGTTCAGGAATCACTCCTGATTCTGCTTAAGGATCACTTGCAGGACTCAGGAAACCCTATGGGGTGCCGGACATCAAGCCCAGGTGAGTCACATGCAAGACAAGCATCCTATCCACTGTAACTCCGGTAACAGGTTCTCCTTGAAGGACTGGTAGAAGTCACTCATGAATTAATTAGTGTTACCTGGACTTTCACTTTGAAGTCTTTCAATTACTTCTTCAATTTCCTTGCTTATAACTAATTTGTTCAGGTTTTTGAAATGCGTCCATTTTTCTGGGGCTGGAGTGATAATACAGTAGGTAGGGCATTTGCCTTGCACAGGCAGACCCGGTTTGATCCCCAGTATCCCATATGGTCCCTCAAGCACCGCCAGGAGTAATTCCCTGAGTTCAGTGCCAGGAGTAATCCCTGAGCATGGCTGGGTATGATACAAAACCCAAAAAAAGGTCCTTTTTTTTAGGTACCCCAATTTAGAAACATAAAATTATTCATAGTGGTATCTTGTGATCCTTTGAATTTCTATGATATCTATCATACTTTGCCCTTCAGATTTTGGACTCTATACATTAGGGTTTTTTTCTCTTTATTTTTGTGAGTTTAGGTAAGAGTTATAATCTTGATTTTCAATTTTTTTATCTTTTAAAACAGTTGTTCAAGGATATGTTAGTCACCAAATGTTTGAACTTTTCCCAGCTTTCTTTGGTTTCATTTATGAGGGGCAGTGTTTGGGGACACACCTGGCAGTGCTCAGGGCTTGCTCCTACCATGCTCAGGGATCATGCCTTGTGGTGCTCAGGGATCATATGTGGTACTGGGGTCAAACCTCAGTTGACCATGTGTAGGGGAGCCACTGGGGTCCCCAACTGCATCAGGACAGTTCTCTTCTACCTCTGAGGCTGCCAGGGAGCAGATGAAAACTCACGATTCCAGTGCAGTTCCAAAAAGGCTTTTATAGTACAAAAGATCTACCACCACAATCCAATATAATGAAAGAACTCTAGCTCTGGTCAGAACTTAGACCATACACGAGCCAAGTCTCCCACCAAAGAGGATCCCACCAGAGAGAGACAGTACCTCCAGTCAGTCCTCCTTATATACACAAAAATAATGCCCACTTCAGGGAGGGTCCTGTCAACAAAGAACCCTAAACAGCTTATAGATAGAAGAATGTAGAAGGGTGGTGCCATACCCTACTACAGGAATAAACAAATGATTATGCCAAGGACTAGCCCCTTCTTCCAAGATTATCTTTTACATAAAACACTGGAGGGGGTGGTAATACATCTTAATTTCATGGGCTTCACGTAATCTAGATGGTGCCCTCAAGGTCCTTCTTATTTATCATCTGCACCAGGGTGATTCTGAATATCTTGATCTCTGTATACTGAAAGGGTCACACTCGCCTGCTTGAGGGCAAACTAGTATGATCCTTTCTATAATCTTAAATGATAGTCTCAACGTAGCCAGGGTGATGGTCTCCTGGTAAATTCTAACTGTCCGACGCTGGGTCCAGTGGTATAAAGAGGAGCTGTGCCCAATCTAGAAAACATAGAAGTCTTAGTAGATGTATAATAAAAAGTCAGAAGTTACTCATTCAGAGTCAAGGTGACTTCTATAACTGCCACTCTCTCCAACAGTGTTTTCATAGAAGAGAGATCTTATTAGTATGAACCTTGGCTTAAGAACATGTAAATAGATTATTAAGCTGTGAGTGGATAAAACAGCAAAGCTTCCAAGCTAGCTAGGCCTGTCATCCAACAACCATGTATAAGGCAAGAACTTTTTTTCGGGGGTCACAGGCAGCAACACTCAGAGGTTACTCCTGGCTCTTTGCTCAGGAATTATTCCTGGCGGTGCTCAGTTGACCATATGGGGGATCAAACCCAGGGATCGAATACGGGTCGACTGTGTGCAAGGCAAACGCCATACCTGCTGTGCTATCACTCTGGCCCCAAAACAAGAATTTTAATTCTATATATTATCATCCCAGCCTCAAGCTGTCTTTTTATAACTAATTTACCTTTATAGCATTGTGATATGAAACAAAATCTGAAATGATTTCAATCTTCAATGACTTTATTTAAAAGTAGGAATTATGGGCAGGAGCGATAGTACAGCGGGTAGGGCATTTGCCTTGCACGTGACGACCACGTGTTCAATCCCCAGCATCCCATATGGTCCCCTGAGCACCACCAGGAGTAATTCCTGAGTGCACAGCCAGGAGTAACCCCTGAGCATTGCCAGGTGTGACCCAAAAAGCAAAAAAAAAAAAAAATAAAATAAATAAAAGTAGGAATTATAGGGATGGTGTGGCAACAGTTGGTAGGGAGCAGGGACTCAAGAGGCAACTCTGAGGTTCTCAAGAGTTCAGTGCCTGCCACTATTTTGTTCAAACTCGCAGCCATCTGGGATCAGCTGGTTTTCAGCCACCATGTTTTCAGACTCAACCGATTAGATGGTGTAAAGGCCTGATTCATGGGCGAGTGAATCTTCTGGCGACCAAGGAACTTGAAGCTGGCCTGGTGCAAAGGTCTCAATCACAAGCTTCTTGCTCTGCAGTTTGGTCGGGATGGACATGATGGAAAATGTGGACCCTGGCTTCTGTACCTTGGGACTTTCCAAAGCTTTTCCACCCCATATGCTTGTTTGGAAACTGAGGTTAGGGCCAACACAAGAATGGATAGGAATGTCCACAGCAAAGAACTGTCTTTAAGGTTTCTTAGAAAATCCTACACAAACCTCAGGCTGCTGACACGAACAGGGCGATGTCTTGCTTGCAGTCACTGCCTGATGAGTCCCATAGGGCACAGAGCATGGATGCCTTAATTGCCTGCGCTTTCATTGACACTTGCTTAGTGTCCCAGCTTGTCATCTGTCCTGGGGAAGTTTCTAGTTTCCTGGAAGAATGTATATTTGGCTTTTTGGAAATGAAGAACCATGGAAATAATTTAAGTCCAATTCTTCCAACTTCCTTTTTATTGTTGTTGTTGTTGTTATTATTATTTGTCGGAAAGCCGCCAGGGTCCCTGACAGTGTCAGGACCGAAGTTCTCTTCTACCTCCGAGGACGCCGGGGGGAACAGATGAAAACTCACAAGTCTGGTGCAGTTCCAAAAGGCTTTTAATAGTACAAAAGCTCTTCCACAGCAATCCAATATAATGAACAAACTCTAGCTCTGGTCGAACTTAGACCATACAAAAGAGCCTAAATCTCCCACTCAAAGAGAGAGGATCTCACCTGAGATGAGTCCTACCCAGAAGAAGGAGCAAAAGGCCAAAGAGCAAAAAGCCAAAAGCCAAAAGCCAATAGCCAAAAGCAAAAGCCAAAAGCCGCATGAGCCAAAAACTGAAAGCGAAAAGGCGAAGGGCCTCAAGTCAGTCCCCTTATATACACCAAAGTAATACAGGGAGACCTGCACGGCAGAGCCTGGCAAGCTACCCGTGTCGTATTTGATATGCCAGATACCAGTAACAATTATAGACCTCATTCCGGAATGGATTGAGGCTCTTTATGTTCCTGGAGCAAGCAGATGCCCTTGGGCTCTACTAGTATGAGACAGGACATATGGAGATGTTACTGGGGCCCACTCGAGCAAATCGATGATGAATGGGAAGACAGTGACAGTGAATCCAGAGGGGGAATACCCGTGTCCCAGATATGACACGGGTAGCTTGCCAGGCTCTGCCGTCTGGGTATCACTGTCACTGTCTTCCCGTTCATCGTAGATTTGCTCCAGCGGGCACCAGTAACATCTCCATATGACCTGTCTCATGCAAGTAGAGCCCAAGGGCACCTGCTTGCTCCAGGAACATAAAGAGCCTCAAACTATTCCATCAGGTCATGGGAATGAGGTATATAATTGTTACTGGTATCTGCCATATCAAATACGACACGAAGGTAAGACAGAAATGGAACAGTGTGCTAACAATTGTTGAGGGTACTAATACCAACCTAGAACTGAACATTAAATAGAGGCAAAAGATACACATGACAACCCTTTAATGTATGTTCTGTAATCCATAGTCTGGAGGGGAAGGAAAAGAGAAAGAGAGAGAAATGGAAAGAAATCAAGAACCTGCCATGGAGCAGGGCTGGGGGAGGGGGAGGGAACCGGAGACGTTGGTGGTGGGAGATGGGTACTGGTGGCGGGATGGGTGCTGCAAACAATTCAGTATGATTTGTTGGCAAAGTGCTACACCGTTTCAATGAAACAATGTATGTTTTAACTGAACTAAAATAAATACATTTTTAATCACTAAAAAAAAAAAAAAAAATACCACACGAGTAGCTTGCCAGGCTCTGCCGTGCGGGGTAGCATACTCTTATAGTCATCTCAAAATTCAGCATTTATTGATGAGCCTCGCAGCCAGGCGGCCGCCACAAGCCGGGCTGTGATAGGCTGGTCTTCTGGGTGGAGTTCTGACGAGCAGGAAGTCGGATGTGGAAAATGGAGGTCCTCATGGAGTGGGGTTGTCTGGCTTGTTGTGAGGCTCTGCTGGGGTGGCGGGCCAGGGTTGGAACCTGCCATCCCTCCTGGGCACCTCATGAGCGGCTGGGCACAGTGAGAGCCAGTAGCAGCTCTGCCCCATGTCTGTCTCTCACCGGGTGGCAAATGAGAGAGAAAATGAGACAATGGGGTAGATTGAAATTAAATGAGAAAATGGGGTAAGAAAATGAGATGTTTTTCTTACCCCAGAAAAATGCTCCATCCGAGCCCTTTTGCCAAAGTCTTGGGAAAAGAGTAGGGCTGGGTGCTCCTGAAGCCTTTCTGCAGGCTAGTGGCGAGGACTAAGCCACAGTGCATCTGAGCAGAGCTGGCTGGCTGAGCGGACGTGACACAACTGAATTGTCACTAAACTCCTTCCCAAGACAGAACCATGCACAGGGCACGTTTCAGTTATTAGTAGCTTATTTGTGAATTTTGATGCCCCTTTATTTGGTGTATGTTAATGAGAGTTAAGTACTCTGTCTATTTATCTATTCATTATTATGTAATGCTCACCCTTATCTTTTATTACCGTTTTTAGTTTGAAATCAATTTTGTCTGATGTGACTATCCTCACTTTTTGCTACCAATTGTCAATAGTATTGTTTTCCAACCTTTTTATGGTGAGTCTGTTTATCATCAAGGGGCAAGAGTCTCTTGCAAGCATCAGAAGGCTATGCTCTGTCTTCTGATGCACCCAGCCACCCTGTGCATGCTGATTAGCAAGGTCAGGCCTCGATGTTTAGAGAAATTACTGAATTTTTTTTCTTTTTGGGTTACACCTAGCAGTGCTCAGGGGCTACTCCTGGCTCTGAACTCAGGCATTACTCCTGGCGGTGCTCGGGGACCATACGAGATGCCGGGAATTGAACCTGGTCGGCTGCATGCAAGGCAAACGCCCTACAGGCTGGACTATTGCTCCGGCCCCAAAATTACTGAAATTAAGAACTGTATTAATTTTGGAGAGATAGCTCAATAAGCTAAGTGCGTCTTTATTTGTGAAAGGCCCCTGTTTGATCCCTAACACTGCTGGAGGTAACCCTTAAGCCAAGAGCCAAAGGCAAGCCCAGTGTAGCACTTAGGGTGTGACCTATGAACAACCACCACACTCCCGCTCCAGCCCCTTTCCTTCTCCTTGAGCTCACTGTGCCCACCACACTCCCGCTCCAGCCCCCTTCCCTTCTCCTTGAGCTCACTGTGCCCACCACACTGTCGCTCCAGCCCCCTTCCCTTCTCCTTGAGCTCACTGTGCCCACCACACTCGCCTCCAGCCCCCTTCCCTTCTCCTTGAGCTCACTGTGCCCACCACACTGTCGCTCCAGCCCCCTTCCCTTCTCCTTGAGCTCACTGTGCCCACCACACTCCCGCTCCAGCCCCCTTCCCTTCTCCTTGAGCTCACTGCTCTAGTTTTAGTACTCTGAAACTATGCTGTTTAGTTTACCCATTTCTTTTTTTTTTTTACAGTTACGTTATTCTTTCTTTGTGGCGCAAAGCTGATGGTGCTCAAGGGACCATGCCAAGTCTTGCCAAAGCATGCATGTGTTCCAGGCCTTTAGGCTATCTCTCCAGCCCTAGCCACTGTCCTCTTTAATCATTTCTGTTTAGATTTTTCTTATCTATCCTTGTTAAAATTCTCTTCCATAGATTGCCTAATTTTAGGGGCTGGAGTGACAGCACAGCGGATAGGGCATTTGCCTTGCATGCAGCCTACCCGGGTTCCATCCCTGGCATCCTATATGGCATCCTATATAAAAGATATATATATCTTTTTTATAAAAAAGATATATATATATATCTTTCTATAAAAATGATAGATATATCTTTTATAAAAAGATATATATATCGGGGCTGGAGCGATAGCCCAGCGGGTAGGGCGTTTGCCTTGCACGCGGCCGGCCTGTGCCGCCCGGGTTCGATCCCGGTGTCCCATATGGTCCCCCGAGCACCGCCAGGAGTGATTCCTGAGTGCAGAGCCAGGAGTGACCCTTGAGCATTGCCGGGTGTGACCCAAAAAGCAAAAAAAAAAAGATATATATATCGTTTTATAAAAAAAGATATATATCTTTATATATATATATATATATATATATATATATATATATATATATATATATATATATATATAGCCTAATTTTAGTGAATACCATTAGGATTATTGCTTTGAAAACTTTAGGGATTTCGGAAAAGATCTTGCAGTTCTTCTCACATTTAATTTAGGTTTTTTTTTCTTTTAGGGTCACACCTGGCAATGCTCAGGGGTTACCCTGGCTCAGCACTCAGGAATTACGCCTGGCAGTTTTCCAGGGACCATATGGGATGGTGGGAATTGAACCTAGGTCAGCCGCGTGCAAGGCAAACGTTCTCCTGACTGTGCTATCGCTCTGGCCCCACATTTTAGTTTTTGTCCATCAGCTCAGATGAATTCCTCCTTTGCTTCATTCTGTGCGGTGATAAGCAGGGAGGCTTAGAGCTCCAATTGCAGCTGAGTATGTGCTAGGATTTCATTCTTGGTTAAGACATCCCTCTTTCTCCACGCTAGAGATTGGGAGGCCTCTTGCTACACTTGCCTGTCGGATTTTAGGGACACTTTCCCTGCTCCATGTCATTGCAGGGCTCCCTGCAGTCAGCTAGGTCCAAGGAGACTCCAGCTGAAGCATGGTCCTGCCTGGCTGTGCGCAGCTGAACTCCCCAGACAGAAACCCTAAAAAGATGAATGATGAGGTGCCCTCGGGTAAGGCTGACCAAGAGAGCCCTAACCAGTATCTCCCCTGGTTGTTTCCACAGAAAGAAACTTCTTTAAATTCTAGTGGAGAAAAAGGATTAGTGATTGTATCTGAACACTGATGTTTTTTGTCAGATAGCCTATAATTCCAGAAATCCTTCACTTTTCCCTTTTGGAAAACAACTCATAGTATGATGCATTCCGTTATTTTCATCGCATTATATCATTCTATCATTTACAGTCTTAGTCATAGGAGTATCCAGAATCTTATCTTTCTCTTGGGTAGCTGAGTTCTAAAGATGTAAGCGTGACCTCAGGAAGACAAGTACCACAAGGTGATCAGTGCTTTTCTTACCAGGAGCCCAGGAGAGGAGCCGTGCCTAAGCCTGGTCAATCAGCTTATATGAGAACAAGCTCAAATGGGGACAGAGAGATAGTCTAGCAGGCAGGCACTTGCTTTGCATATGGTTGGCCCTGGTTCAAACCTGGGCACCCCATAGGGGCCCCCACGTACTGCCAGGAGTGATCCCTGAGAGCAGAGCCAGGAGTAAACCCTAAGTCTTGCTAGGTGTGGCCCAAAAAGCCAAGGGGGAAAAAGAAGTTCAAATCACTGTCACTGTCTTCCTGTTCATCATCGATTTGCTCGAGCGGGCCCCAGTAACATCTCCATATGTCCTGTCTCATGTTAGTAGAGCCCAAGGCATCTGCTTGCTCCAGGAACATAAAGAGCCTCAATCCATTCCGAATGAGGTCTATAATTGTTACTGGTATTTGCATATATATCAAATACAACACGGGTAGCTTGCCAGGCTCTGCCGTGCAGGTAGCATACTCTTGTAGGCATCTCTAATACAGCATTTATTGATGAACCACAGCGGCCGCTGATAGGCTGGTCTGCTGGAGTGGAGGTCTGACAAGAGAAGTCGGATGTGGAAAATGGAGGCCCTCATGGAGTGGGGGGTCTTCTGGCTTGTTGCGAGGCTCTACTGGGATGGTGGGCCAGGGCTAGAACCCACCATCCCTCCCGGGCACCTCGTGAGCGGCTGGTCACAGGGAGAGCCAGTAGCAGCTCTGCCCCATGTCTGCGAGTCTCTGGACTGGCATACCTGAGCCGGATTTAAGAAAGACTGCTGCAGGGTGGAACTCGATGAGCCGGGCACTGATAGGCTGGTCTGCTGGGTGGAGGTCTGACGGAGAGAAGTCCGGATGTGGAAAATGGAGGCCCTCATGGAGTGGGGGGGACGTCTGGCTTGTTGAGAGGCTCTCGAAGTTCAAATAAGTTCAAATAAGAACCTAAAAATTTTTTGCCCCATCTTTTCCAGGTACGTCCCCTGCTAAGAAAGCAAGGAAGTGGTTTGTTGAAGATGGTAATAAAGCACAGCAGGCCAGAGACCGGAAGGAAGTGGTGAGGGAGAAAGGTCGGCAAAGTATCACTGAGGAATTCCACCCTTTCCCCAGGGATGCCTCTGGGAAAGGCTGAGTCAGGCAATCAGTGCCAAGAGCACTTTAACAAAGTAGAGATGGTCGAGAAAAGCCCAAAGAGAAGCCATTGAGTTAAAGAAGTAGCTGGGGCCGGGAGGTAGCTCAGAGGGCTGAACACACGCAAGCTTTGCATGCAGGGGCCCCAGGTCGCACCGCTGGCTCGGCATGGTCGCCTGAGCACCGTCAGGTTTACCCAGGAATAAAGCAGTTGAATTAAAAAAAATAAAATAGAAGGGCTGACAGCAGAATGACAGAGGGCAAAGACTAAATCCGTGAGCTCACGGATCAGCGAAAGGAAACTGTCCCCCAAAAGAACAGAACATATTTTTTAAAGAGTCCAGACGACGTTGAGACTGAGCGTTGGGGGGACCACGCTGGAACGAGAACCCAACATCCCGGCAGGACGCCTGGGGCAGCTCTGGGCCTAGGCGCTCCGTACTGGTGCTGTCCTGTCTAGGTGACCGCTCAGTCTGAACAGAGCCCCCGACCTCGAGGACCCCCAACTCAGTCACCAGTCCGCACACAGCTTTAAAGCGCGTCTCGGCTCTCGATTGCTCGCGCCTGGCACGGCGGGCGTCCACACCGCGGCCCGGGCTCTGCGCTCGAGGGGTCGAGCCTGGCCCGTGCGGAAGGCGGCGCGCGCGGCGGCGGCCCTGGGCCCAGCGCGGGGATGTCGAGGAGCTCGAAGGTGGTGCTGGGCCTCTCGGTGCTGCTGACCACGGCCACGGTGGCCGGCGTGCATCTGAAGCAGCGGCTGGACCACCAGGTCGGTGTCACGTGATCGTTTCTTCCGGCCCGCGCGGCGGCCTGGGGCTGTGGCACCGCGTGGGACCCCGCTCCGTGTCGCCTGTCCCTCGCTCCTGCCCCGCCACTCCCGCGCCTTCTGCCCCGTGGCTTTGGGCAGTGCTTCCCGGGGGCCCTGGGAACCCCCGATTGGCCGGCAGCGGGGAGGCCGGCGACTGCACCTCCTGCAGCCCCGCGGGTCTTGCAGCGCCTCCCCGGGGCGGCTGGAAAGTCGAGGAGGGGAGGACAAGGGGGTCCCCGGGGTCCTGCTCGGGCTTCCGCGCACTCCCGGCCAGGACCGAGCCGCCCGCTCGGAGTCAGGCGTGAGCAGGTTTTTGTTTTAGGAGCAAGATTCCCCGGCGCCGCCCTCGCGCCTTGAGCAAGGTAATTTGGGAATAAACTTGTGCTTTTTCAGTGCTGCCGGGGATCAGGGCTTCTGGTGTGCACCCTGCCGAAGCCCCTTTCTTGCTGTTTTAAGGAACGGTTGGCTGTGGTTCGGGGAATGCTTGAAGGACCGGCCCCGGCTTTCTTTCCTCGTGCCTTTGTTTCCATAAGTATCTGCGACTCCCGAAACTGCGTGGGCAATCCTCTGTTGGAGTTGTGCCTTGGAGTTGTGCCGTGCCAGACACTACGGAGGCGCTTCCTCTCCTGCATCGCAGATGAGCCTGCGTGTGAGAAAGGGCCACGCCGCGGGCCAGAGCCTGGGCTGGCCGCAGGGGAACTCGTGGACTGGTGGGATCGGGAGCGAGCAGGCGTTTCTGTGGACGGGGAGCTGTGAGAGCGATGAAACATGAGGTCGTTGGAAGATGTGTGGTGTGGGAATTTTGACAAGGGAAGGTTGACTGGCCACCATCCTTGAAACAGTTTCTGTATGAAGCACCGTTACTTATTAATATTCATCGTTGGGGTTCAGGCATACGCTGTTCCGGGACCAGCCCCAAAGCTAGTGTCCGCTTGTCTGCGCTAATCTGCCCTCCCCAGACTGCCTCCTTGACACGTTGTTAAGTTTGTTATTGTAGCGTGGGTCTCATGTGCAGTGCCTTTGGCTCTTTATATACCTATATCTGTACTACATTCGGCACCACCTGTGTGCCAGAGGCCCCTGATCCCTGCCTGCCTTCCCTGACCTCTTTTATTATGTAGGGTCAAAGGGAATCTAGGTATCAGTGGAAGTGCTTTTGACAGTGGGAAGGACAGGGAAGAGATTGGAGTTGGGAATTAAGCCCCTGACTATAAGGAGATAACTTGGAATAGAGGCCTAAGAAGGACATGAAAAATATGTGATCCAGAGAAACATGGAGAGGAAATGGAGAATGATGCGCTAGATGTAGCCGCTAGGACACTGAAGGCTGGGGTTTTGTTAGTTTCATTTAATTTTGTTTTGTGTCACACCCAGTAGGACTCAGGGCTTACTCCCTGGCAGGACTTGAGGTATGTGGTGCTGGGGATCGAGCCTGGGCCTGGCCCCAATGCGGGCAGATACCCGCTGTACATGCTCTTCTGGCCCAGGGCTGGGAGTTTTAAAGAGTTGGGGGTCGGGCTGGGATTTGGGTTGTGAAACTACCTGCAGGACTTGTTTTCTGGGGAGGTTTTTACAGTGTGACAGACTGGCCTCCACCCTAGTGTCAGAATGTCCCGAGAATGGCTCTCTGGTTTGGGTCTGTCTTACAAGGCCATCCCAGGCGGGAGCGGTAGCACAGTGGGCAGGGCGATTGCCTTGCACGCAGCTGACCCCGTTTGATCCTCGGCATCCCATGTGGTCCCCGATCACCATCAGGAGTCATTCCTGAGTGCAGAGCCAGGAGTAACCCCTGAACGTCGCTGGGTGTGACCCAAAAACGGGGGAAAGGAAGGCCATCCGAGGGATTTTATGAGAATGGAAGAGTAGACAGAAAGATTGATGTATTTGAAAGCTAGGAAGTGAACACTGGCCAGAAACATGTTTTTTTTTTTAAATTATTAATTTGGGGGTGTTGAGGACCACACCCAGGTAGTGCTCAGGCAGTCCACACAGGGATTACTCCTGGTGGCTATAGGGGTTTCGCAGTTGAGCCCCCACAGTTATGTGCAAGGCAAGGGCCCCGCTATCTCTCCAACCTCTACTTTACCATATTTTTTGATATTTTGACTCAGACCCAGTGGTGCCCAAGTGCAGTCCCTGGAGAAAGCATGTGGGGTGCTGGGTTGAGCCAGGTCCTGTAAGCCAAGCTGGACCCTCTGCACGTTCTTTCTGGCCCGCTTGTATTTATTTTCTATCTGGTCATTGATGATGGACTGTATTTCCAGCAGGAGAAAGTAGGACAAATGCACAACATCTTGAGTGTGTTGGAAGATTCAAGAAAGCAAGATGTAATTGCTGTTGTTTCTGATCATCTCGAGACTGTCTACAACCCATCTGTACTAAACTCTGTGCACTCTTTAGACTTCATCGGACTCAGTAAACAGTACTAAGTATCTGCGACTTGTAGGTGTCCGTTGGAACAGTGACGTGGTCTTACTGAATGTGGTTGGCAAGGTAGACGTTGAGCTTCTAAGAAGGGTGTTTGAGGGGGGGGCTAGGGACTGCAGCACAAGGCCTAGGTAGGGCCTTGCACATGGCTGACCCAGGTTCAGTCCCAGCACCCTGTATGGTCCCCTGAACTTGCCAGGAGTGATCCCTGAGCCCTGAGCCAAGAGCAAACCTGACTTCCACTGGGTTTTTTATTTTTATGGCCCAAAAATAAAACCAAAAAATAGGATATTTGAGGTGATAATGATAGGCCTTGAACCTTGGAGGAAGATAGCAAATGCGTAAAAACCTAAGCCACTTGGTGAGATGAGAGAGGGAGGGTGGATCTCCAGATGTGGAGGGAACAGTCCAGATGTGGCGTGGGCCACGTAAGAATATCCCGATTCAGCATTTTTAGCCTTTTACACCTTCCAGCTGGTACTTCTACATACGGGCCCTGTACTGGCATTATTACCACTGAGCAAAGACTGGTGTTGAGTTTTCCTACACTTGGGGACCTGTGATGCAAAACCACAGGCCTGGTGGAAGGAGCATAGACAGGAGAAACGGGAGGAAAATGAGGAAGGGTTGAGCACCTTCATGTCTTTCACTGCTTCTTGTTTGTTTTGGATGTTTTTTGTTTTGGCCACACACACACACACACAACTGGGGGTGCTCAGGGCTCTTCCTGAATCTGTGCCTGGGGGACCTTGCAGTCAGAGGGTCTAATCGGGGCCCCTGCATGCAGAGCATGCGCTCACCCCGCTGAACTATATAGGCCTCACACTTCCGTTTCTGACCTTGGACTTGCCAGGTGCTCAGGATTCAAGAAAGTTGGTTTTCAGTTTTCAGTCCCAGGACTCAGAAATTTCTCACCCCCATAATAACAAGTGAAGTTCTAAGTGTAGGTGGAAGCAGGTACTTGGGGTGAATTTTAATATGTGATGGGGCCAGAGATAGTACAGTGAATAGGGGCATTTGCTTTATGGTAGCTGACCTGGGTTCTATTCCCACATCCTGGACTATGTCCACTTCCTTCACTATTGTCTGATATCCTAGCTTTTGTGTGTGTGTGTGTGTGTGTGTATGTGTGTGTGTGTGTATAATGCTTGTGGCTTGCACACGAAGCTACACTCCCAATGGTGCTCAGAGCTTATTCCTGGCTCTGTACTCAGGGATTACTCTTGTAGGGCCCAGGGCACTGTAGGTGGGGGTTGAACCTGGTTCAGCCAAGTGCAAATCAAGCACTTACCTACTGTACTGTCTCTCTAGCCTCAAACCCTTTCTTAATCTGTAGTTTATGTAACTTAAAACAATTAAGGCCCAGAGTGATAGCGCAAGAGGGGTCAGGCATCTGCCCTATGCTCAGCTGACTCGGATACAGTGAAGTGATCCCTGAGCACCGCCAGTCTGGCCCAAAACAACAACAAAAGTCTTAAAATTAATTTCTTTATGACTTATTACCTTAAATGTTTGATTTAAAAAAAAAATGTTTGATTTGTGTATCTTTTATATATACCAATATACCTGTGGCTGCCAGTTTAAGAACTCTCTGTTCTATACTAAAAAGTTCAAGAATTTCTTAAAAAATAGGGCAAGAATTCATTTCAGTGATAACAGTACTACTAGATTAACTTGATGGTTTCTTTATGTTTTACATTTATATCGAATTAAAACAGTCATTGGAAATTTGAAATCTTGAAGTTTTCCCGTGATCCTTGGTAACACTGTTGGTTTTGGACTGCATGGTACAAGAGTGGAGCCGTCTGTTCAGGGCTTTACTGAAATCTGTTTTTTTTTACATTTTTAGAGACTTCATTACGGCGTGATCAGAGACATTGAGAGACAGAATCGGAAAAAAAGAAAATATTCGTCAACTGAGAGAACAGATCACTTTAACTGAACAGCTCAAGCGGAAAGGGAGAAGATGTCACTGACAAAAAGGATCACAAAAACATGACTTGAAATGAGCAAGAAACGCCGTTGGAAGGGTGGAAGCAAGTGTGTTTGTGTCTGAGTGTGTTGATGGAGAGTAATTGAGTGAGGTAGACTCCAGCCTTTATTTGACACCCTGTCCATTTGAACTGATCATAAAAGAGAGAGGTGGAGAGAGTGAATGATGAACCGTGATATTTTCAGTTGTGGCTGTGGAAGGAAGCTCTTGAGTGGAGTAAAGAAGGGAGCAGAGATTCTGAAGAGTTTCTGCTTCTGGAGATCCTGGCCTATTAGCAGCTTTAGCTTCTGGCCAGCCCTTAGGTTATTACTGAGAAGCACTTCCAGCCTGTGAGAAGGAAGGGATGGATAGTAACATCCATCTGAGCAGTCTGATAAGTCGGCACGATGATGACGCCACCAGAACATCTACCTCCGAGGGCCTGGAGGAGGGCGAGGTGGAGGGGGAGCCCCGATCGTCCAGTCGGAAGACCAGGCCTCCGGGGACTTATCTCACGATCAGAGCGGGGACTCCTCAACAGCTTAAAGGCGCCACGCGTGTCGCGGGCTGGAGGACCAGCTGTCTTACTTCTGTGACAAGTGCCAGAAATGGATTCCAGCCAGTAAGGAGCTTCGATTCCTTTTGATGTGTCTTTCTAACTTGAGAAAGAAACACGAATGTAAAAGAGACCTTAATCAAAGATAATCATGTTAGTTTAGCGGATTACCAGTTTATATCAGACACATACGTATGATAGGAATTACTGTCAGCCTGCCACACTGTTAAATGAATGTTCTCAATTGGTAACCCAATAAAAATTAGAAAATTGGAAATCGTGATAAAGACTTAGCCACGCTTCTCTAATAACATGTGATGGGTGTGGCTAAATTAAAGAAGCAAACTA
>JAJIBD010001847.1:0-54032 GCA_021461705.1 Cryptotis parvus
CTATGCAAAAGCAAGGGTTTTATTAATAAGCGAGTATACCGGGCTCATAGCATGACCCCAAGCGGTCAGTGGCTAAGAGCCTAGCCCTTCCAGGGACGATCTTTTAAGGGAATAATTCGCGCTACAGAAAAGCCCACAGCATAACTATCAATAGGTTTAAAATATTACATCAAGGTCTGCGGCGCGAGAGCAGCCAATCACTCTGCACCAGGTAAACCATCACCCACCAGTCAGGTATCGTACCAAATACAGAGGGACATCAGGCCAACGACCTCTCAGGAATGTTTGCCTTGGCCCTTCCTGGAATTATTTGCTTAAGGCCCTTCCTGCTGTGCTCTTGTCGAACTATCATCTTATCAGTTACTTTCAGTTGAGCCATCATTTTATCAGTTACCTGCATTTTATCAGTTACCTCTGGTTCCTGTCTTTGTGTTCTGTGGGCCAGGGGCCATTCTTTCATTCCCCCTTTTCTTATAGGGGTTCTCTAATCCTAGAGACCATTAGAGGCCTTTACTCCGTAGGGCCTGATGCTGTTGCCTGAGTACTAACAACTTGGCTTCACCCACGGTCTCTGATGAAGCATAAGTAGCCTATTAAGGAGGCAAGGCCCAACTGTCAAAATTAATAAGAATATAATGAGGGGGCCGGCTAGGGCTGAAAGCAAGGTAGTTAGTCAGGGGACTCCAAACCAAGACTCAACCACTCTCTCGCTTCCTTCACTATCCCAGAGTGGTCTGCGTAGAAGCACTTTTCTAGACTAGGTTGCTTCCTGCCACGGGGCCCTTTCCTGTCAATTTATCCACATCATATTTCTTTTTAAGAGATTTCTCCGCCTTATGTTTTTAAGGAAAATGGGTGGAAGGTCCATCTTCTGGAGCTGCTTCATGCTGACAAAGGGACTATAGACCCTGCCTGTCAAAGGGTGAAATCTCCAAATGGGTCCCATGCAATACAATGAATGGATCAGATTTTCTGAAGTTATTATTATCTGCAAGAAAAGATCAGATCAATTAGGCTAAGAACATTACTTAGAAATGGTTAGGCCCTGGAGGAGTAAAAAGTCCCTCTTTTGCCCTAGTGAGGGCAGAATACTTTGCTGTTTTAGAAAACACAGTGTTAAGGTAACTCAAAATTGGAGCAAACATTTTTGTGTCCAGATTTTTATAGAAACACCAAGTCACCTTTCTGGCTTTTTGTACAAACATAGAAAAAACCTTGCCCCTCTCACTGAATGTGTTAGAACCAATAGATGACTATATGCTGATCATCTGAATTTTTGCACAAAGTCAAACTGTCGATTCTTAAGATTTATGACACGCAAAACACAGTTCTGAGTTACTTTTAACTGCCCTGTTTTGTCCCTTACATGGACAATTGTTATTCCTAATGTTACTGGATGAGGTATTGGTACCATGATGGCTTAAAATTAAAAACTTTTAAAATACTTATGAATCTTAGAATCTTCAAATGACTTTGTACTTATAGAACTAAGAATAAACATCCAACCAATTTGGATGCTAACTTGAAAAACCCTTGGCCTGTTAGCAACCCAAAGCAACTAGATTAGCCATGGGGTTACCTTTAAATCAAGCCTATTTGGATACATTTATTTAATTACCTTTTTGTAGATTTAGAATCTGGTCTTTACAAAAGTTATAGAAATATGGTTTTCTCTCCACCTTTACTTTACATTTGTCAAATGACTTAATAAACCTGACTGGTTCTTTTCCTTAAACACAGCAAGACTGGAGAACTCTCCACTTAGGGTACCCCCATTACTACTAAAAAGTCCTGGGAATTGGCTGAGACAGAGCACGCCAGCACCAATCATGGTATTTTAATGTCTCTACCTGTCACGTCCAGGGCTACTCAGGCTTAGCCATGAAAGATTAGGTTCCATGATGAGCTACAGGTGACCTCGGGCCTCTTCCACTGGGTTGAGCAGGCGTGACAACATCCCTCTTTGGGGCTGAAGCCATTCCCTTCTGCAGCAGCTGTCCTTGTTGCATGGCCCAGGCAGTTGTCAGTCACCACAGGTTGGCGGATTCCTTGTTCTTCACAGCAGAGATGATTTTTGGTTCTTCCTTCAGCCGGCCTGCCTTTAAGGTCTCCCTGAGGTTTGTAGAGTACTTGCAGCTATACCTGTTAACTACAGGCTTCTATCAGTTAGACCAATCCCTTTGACTTTTTATTTTCCCTGGAAGAGGGCCTTGGGTCCCATACTGCCTTTCCTGTCTGCAAGAGGGCTCGGCCCTAATACTGAGAGGAAATATTTGTTTGAGTTTATGCAAACCAACACAGTGCCGTAAACCATTAAAAACATACTGAAGGTGTAAAGAGAGAAAAGCATATATTACATTTTACTTACAGCGAGTGCAATACACTAATTTGCTGTTGGAACTGCTTAAAAGAAGCATAAAGTCCTGTTGAAATAGAGCAGACAGTTTCTAACAGTATCCTGTGTGACTTATTTAATTTCATGTCAAAACCCTAATTACTAATTTTTAGGAGCACTGTAACAGGAGTCCATACCATTTGTCTAATGTCTTTTCCATAAGTCTTACCAAAAAGGTGCTAGAACAATTCTTCAGAAAAGAGTTTTATAGTTTGTTTACTTAACATTCTCCGACCTTCTACACATTCCTTTACATTTATTCTGTCCTGTAACTTTTCTGTAAAAACAAGCCTTCACTTTAACAGAATTCCTTTCTTTTTCCTGACATCTCCATTCATTATCTTTCTGTTACTTAAAATGTATTATCTAGACTTCTTATAGTTACACCCTAAAGGTATTAGCTTCCTTATTTTACAGAGCTCAATACAAATTAATCTCCCAAATTTGGAAACAGGTTGCTAATTATTATTTCATCTAGCATAGCAAAAACTACTTTAAAACATTAAATCAGTTCCATACATATTCAGAGGCTGACACACTCACAAAGTTCTTTTAAATTTATGCTTGGCAAAGGTTTGCTTTATATTAGAAAGTATCCAGAAAACATTTAAAATTTTATTTTTAGAATTCCATTTTTTAGGATGCGCAAACAATGCAAAGTTAAAATACCCAAAAGATTACTACCTAGTAACAATAAAGATTTTACACTTGTGAATAACTAAGACTTTCAATTTAAGACTAGGTCGATGCCTGATGACAAAGCTTACATATATTAAAGCTATCTTAATAATAACACATACTGGGCAGATTAGAAACAAAGCCTGAAAAAGAAATACTGATTGCTGTTATTTACTTTTCTATTTTAATTTTTATGTTCAGAGGCCACTAAATTTAAACAAACATTTCTAGCTTTTTGAATGTTAAAGAGATTCCCCCTTTTTTTTTTCTCTCCAACAAGGGCTACTCTGGAATTTCACCAGATTTATCAGGCTGAGGTGATTACCCTATTGCAGAAATAAAGCGACTATGTACCAACATAAACAACATTTGAACTACCAATTTTTCATGAAACAGAAGACCTTCTTTGATTTAATTGCAACAGTTTTTGTACCTTAGTTAATTTTCAAAACGGCCTAATTTTTTCATTAGAATTTAACCAAAAACATGAGGTAAAGCTCTGCACTATCTTACAAAGTTTTTATCTTTTTGCTGACTCTGGCTCTAGCTCCCACCCTTTTTAAACAGCACAAGTTCGGGAGCAGAGAGAATTTCAGGGATCAGGAACACTTAAAGGTTTACAATTAGACCTTTTAACTTTTTACCATAAGATTTAGATTGAACATGTCAATTTCTCCTGTTCAACACTCAGTTTGGAACACATTGCCTATCCCTAGCTCAGCAATTTGCTATTGATTTCAACTTGGTTTCATTTAGCACTTTAACGTTTCACACAGACAAGACAACTGCAAACAATTGATGGCCACCACACACACATACATATACAGTTGATTGATTGATCTTTAGTTATGATTTGACACTTTTGGAAGGGTAGAGGAAACTGAGAGACTGAGAAGGAAGGGGCAGTCCCCAGGGCAAATAGCCCTGCTCCACCAGTTGGACCTCGCCTTGTCAGTTTTCAGCTGCACCAGTCTCTGTTCCCTGCCTGTGCAGTTGGTGTAGGGTCCTGTTCTGGTTCCTTTAATTCAAGACACGTACAGCAAATCTGACATTTTCTTTTCTTTGCAAAGCTTGGTACAATACCATGAAGGCCTGGATGTTAGATATATACTCAGGCCGCGTGTTATTACAAAGATCCTTAAGGCGCTTTGGAGGTTCACTGTTTTAACAAATAGCAAGGGGGACTCTAACCCCTTCCATATTAGCCACTCCAGAGGGGACTCTAACCCCTCACATGCTGGCCACTAATTCGAGAATTATTGCGCTCTGGGCGTCTCGATCAGTGATCTCCGCATTACTACAGGTGTCCCTGGGGCCCTCCAGGGCATCCACCACGACCACAACCTGTGTGTGGGCTGGACCCTAACCTGCCATGGGCTTCCAAGAGATTGGGAGAAGAAAAGTTCTGTCTTGCTTGCTTGCTACCTTCTGTGGCCTTGCTGATGTTTGCTGAATTTCTTACTAGATTCTGCCTTTCTGTCTTGGTGAGAGGTTTTCCTTCTACCCTTTTTTTTTCTTTGCCTGGGGCAAAAGCTGCTAGAGACCTTGTTTACGTTTTAATTGACCTCCAGGTGTGCTCTAGCCATTTTTCTCACTAGTAAGGGAGAAAGGGGAAAAGGACTGCTGAAATATGGTCTCCTAGAATCTTTCACTAGTGAGTTTCCTCCCGTTCACTCCCATGCAAGCTCCACAGGTGATGAGACAGACAAAGGAGAGGTACCATTTACAGAGACCATTCAGTTGCTTGTCTACTGGTGAAGAACTTGGCGTAGTGGACTCAGCAGTTGTGACTTGCGGCTGACCACTAGGTCAGCGCCACCATAGACCATATGTTCTTCCTAGCAGACAGCCCACTCGGGCTCCATAACCTTTGTGGGACCTTAAGGGTGCGTTCGTGGAGCCACAGACTCGCGCCTGATAGGAAGACCTATCAGGGTGCTCATACACACACTCCACTCACACAGAGGTTGTAACATTCCTCCCTGTTCCCCCTAGAGATTTCCGGAGGAGCAGCATACCTTCTTTGCAGATTTTCACTGATTATCTCCTTCTGGTGGAACTCCTCGCAGCCACTCACTGCAATGTTCTGCTGCAGTAGCCAAATACCTCACTGGTAGCTTATGTGAGGCGGGAAGGGGGAAATGCAATTCTTTTGGGGTACATGATGTCAATAACCAAACATACAGGTCACAATTACAAATAGGACAGAGATTACTTCACACAGTTTCACACTCTTTTTCAATCACGCGGACCGGTCCTCCTTTCACTCAGACTCACCCCACACTCCACCACTCTCACCATCCGGTTTGGAATTTTTGTTCGAACAGGTTTTTTAGACTGCTGTGATGAGCTCAAGAGAATCCTCCGGTGTTGGGCGCCAACCTGCTGTTTCTGGGTTACAAACCTAGGTCTTCTCAGGACTCACCCTGAGGCCGGGACTCGAACCGGACTTTTCTCACTCTCGACTTGGAAGGAGGAAGGAGGCATTACGTGTCTCCTTCCCCAGACGGAGTCGGCCATTCTGCTGAATAAAAGGTCAGAGAAAGAGGAGTAGAAGGAGTCTGCCCCATGGCCAGTGAGGCAGGAGAGAAATTCAGGGTACAGTAAGAAAGTCAGAAGAGACAGAAGAACACTGAACTACAATAACACACCTAAATGAGTTTCCCACAGACACGACAGAGGCAAGGGTCTAGGGGTTGATTTGAGCTTAGTAAAAAACCTGACAGTTTCACTAACAACCTGGGAGGAAAGACACCGCTTTTCTCCCGCCAGACCTGGGAGGAAACGAAACCGTTTTCCTCCCGCCAGACCCTGGGAGGGAAACGAAACCGATTTCCTCCCGCCAGACCCTGGGAGGGAAAGACACCGATTTCCTCCCGCCAGACCCTGGGAGGAAGCAGAAACCATTTTCCTCCCGCCAGACCTGGGAGGAAGCGAAACCATTTTCCTCCCGCCAGACCTGGGAGGAAAGACACTCCTCTCCTCCCCGCCAGACCTGGGAGGAAACGAAACCATTTTCCTCCCGCCAGACCTGGGAGGGAAACGAAAACCGATTTCCCTCCCGCCAGACCTGGGAGGAAAGACACCGATTTCCTCCCGCCAGACCTGGGAGGAAACGAAACCATTTTCCTCCCGCCAGACCTGGGAGGAAGCAGAAACCATTTTCCTCCCGCCAGACCTGGGAGGAAACGAAACCGTTTTCCTCCCGCCAGACCTGGGAGGACGCTGCAGCACCTTCCTCCCGCCAGACGGAGGAAGTCCGGGTATCCCCCGGATCTCCACCACCACTGGGCGTCCCCCAGGGCTGTGACCTGTGGTTTTAGGACACGTCTATCCACCACAGTCGGGGAGAGAGTGGGCGAGGCTCACGCCCTACCGCCCTCGATCCGACAGTCACTAGAAGCCGGCACCCGAGAATCAGACTTAGGACGTCCACTTACCCAGGATGGTCTTGTCAGGGTGCTCGAGGCAGGTGGGGTCCTTGGCTCCCGGATCCCGGACGACCCCCAAATGTAAGGGTTGGCCACCCGATGGGGTGACTGATGGGAGCCTAGGATCGCCGCACCTACCAAGGAAAACTCTGAGAGACCAAGTCCTATGCAAAAAGCAAGGGTTTTATTAATAAGCGAGTATACTCGGGCTCATAGCATGACCCCAAGCGGTCAGTGGCTAAGAGCCCCAGCCCTTCCAGGGACGATCTTTTAAGGAATAATTCCGCGCTACAGAAAAGCCAGCGCATAACTATCCAATAGGTTTAAAAATATTACATCAAGGTCTGCGGCGCAGGCAACAATCACTCTGCACCAGGTAACCATCACCCACCAGTCAGGTATCGTACCAAATACAGAGGGGGACATCAGCCGCGACCTCTCGGGAATGTTTGCCTTGTAGCCCTTCCTGGAATTATTTGCTTAAGGCCCTTCCTGCTGTGCTCTTGTCGAACTATCATCTTATCAGTTACTTTCAGTTGAGCCATCATTTTATCAGTTACCTGCATTTTATCAGTTACCTCTGGTTCCTGTCTTTGTGTTCTGTGGGCAAAGGGCCATTCTTTTCAGTTGTTGTTGTGTGTGGGGGAGCTTCACCTCCCAGTACTCAGGGCTTACTCCTGGCTCTGTATTCAGGGATCACTCCTACAGTGCTCCGGGAACATATAGGATGTGAGGATTGAACCCGGCTGGCGTGTGCTAAGCAAGCGCCCTGCCTGCCATGCTAGCTCTCTGGCTCTCTAGAAAATATTTGAATGCTGCAGAGAAACATCAGGAACTGGGACAAGAATGTTTTTAATCCCCCTTTCTTCCTGGTGAACAAAAGAAAGTTGTTCATTAAAAATAATTTGGAAAAATAAAGAAAAAAATTAGAAAGCATTCTTCCAGAGATAATCACTATTAATAAGTTTTTCTCCTTTTCATGATTTCCATACGGCCACAATACTAAATACAAACATTGCATTCCACGTACCAGGGTCCAGGCTAGAGTTTGATTCCATCTGCACATCGGCCCTGTGAAGTGGGTCCCTACCTCATCCCATTTTTATAGGTGGGGGAAACAGAGGTCAGCCTGCCCAGAGTCCCGAGCTCACAGTAGGTGGAGGCAGGGCTCAGCTGAGTGTCTTTTTTGTTTTCCTGCAGAGTCAGGGATTGAGTCCAGAGCAAGGGTTATAGGCCACACCAAGCTGTAGCTTTCCCCTCTACCCTGCTCCCAAACACAGGCACCAAATCTGTTTTATTCCCAAACTCTCAGCCAATCCAGGGGCCAGGAGGAAAGAAGGGCCAAGCCTTTCTCATGACAGGCAGGAAGAGTCTGAATGCAGGTCTGTGGCTGTGACTAGGGCTACTTTTAAGCAACTGGTTTTCCTACAGAGAAACAGAGACCGAACAAACTCTCGTCTCTGAAAACATAACACAGCAACAAAACAAAACTTGGTATTCTTGAGAACTCGTTAGGGTGAAAAGTGGAGAGAGGAATTCTTGGCCACACCCCTTAGCCAATTGGAGACAATGCCTGCTTGTAGAGTGGTGCCACCTGGTGGAAATAGTGGTGTAGAACAGCGTCCAGTCGGACGAGAAGCTGAGAGACGTCCCAAGACAAAAATGTTTGAGAAATGTTTGGAGAAAGATTAACAAGTAGAAAGCCTTCCTCAGCAAAAAGACAAGAGCTGTAACGGGGGAAGCCAGAGCGATGGTACAACGGGTAGGGCGTTTACCTTGCACGTGGCTGATCTGGGTTCGATCACCGCATTCCATACGGTCTTCTGAGCACCCACCACCAGGAATGATCTCTGAGCAGAGCCAGGATACACCCCTACCAAAACCAAACAAACAAAAAAGTTGTAATTGATCCCGTGACCTCCTAATTTTCTCCACATCCTGATAAGCCTCAGAGAAACTCATATTTCTGTATGTTTCTCTGTGTCATTAAAAAATACTTGGGCCAGAGCAATAGCACAGCAGGGAGGGCATTTGCCTTGCACACTACCAATGCGGGTTCAATCCCCAGCATCCCAAATGGTCCCCCTGAGTACCATCAGAGTAATTTCTGAGTGAAAAGCCAGGCGTAACCCCTGAGCCTTGCTGGGTGTAACCCCAAAACCTCAAAAACTGTTTCACAAGTCAAATGACAGCAAATTAAATGAACATCAAATTTTAAAAACTGAGCATTGATTATGACCGGTGTGCTGGAGGGAACAGCCTGTGTCTCTGGCTAGAGAAGATGCAAGAACGGGGAAGAGAGAAAAAGACAAATCTGAGCAGCATTATTCACAAAGCCACTGCCCAGGGACGGGTGAACGTGAGGTGAGCAGGTGGACAGACAGGAGGAGGGATGCTCTTGGCAAGAGTGTCCGGAAGTCATAAAACCAAGATGTGATCTGAAAGGTCACTGCTGCAGCAGGCTCGGGACACCAGCCCACACCCTCAGGGTGGGCGCCCCGGGGCTGATCCCCAGTAAAGACTGATGTGACCTGAAGGAGCCAGCCCAAGCCTGTGAGGGAAACAGGCTTCCTTCACAAGAGAGAGTGAAAAATGACCACCGAGGGGCTCAGAGTTCTTTTCCCTAGATCACTTGGAAAAAGGCCCATGAAGCCAGTTCTCACAAGCCAGAGGCATGCCATGCACTTCTGACCCCCCCCCCCCCCATCCCGAGGGATGTGAGTGACTCTGTTCTGCTTTAAGGGCACTCTGAAGAACCCCGTTTTCTCTCCCAGATGTGCTTCTTTTTCTCTTTCCCTTTTCAGTGTAACTCCCTGACTTGCTCGGTCTCCTCCTGAAATTCCTGCTTCAAGAACAAACCTGGAAGACATGTGTGGGGGTGTGTGGGTGGGGGGGGTCAGAAATGACTTTCCTTATCCAGAGAAGATGTTAATGTTATTGCATTAACATACGCCTCAGAGACCTCGCCCTACGAAAGCAGGATGAGAATGCTATCCGGGTCTCCCAGAGAGGAATCGAAAGAGCTATGCTTGGAATATCACGCCTCACTCAAGTGAGAGAAGGAATCCGGAGTTCTGACCTCCGTCGCTATTCCAGAATCAGGGACTCTGTCTCGTTTGCCAAGGCACTGAAAATCAGATGGGCTGGACATGTAATGTGATTTGGGAGACAGCCACTGGACTAGAGCCGTTACCGACTGGATCCCACGGGATGTCAAAAGATCACGTGGTCGCCTACCTACAAGATAGTCAGACTTCCTTGTCAAGACCCTGAAGGAACGGTTTGAGGCTCTTCATATTCCTGAATCAACCAGATGCCATTGGGCTACATTGGCACGTGATAGGGTCCAATGGAAATGTTACTGGCACCGCTCGAGCAAATCGATGAGTAACGGGATTCAAGTGATCAAGTGATCCAGAGAAGAGCAACACCTCGCTCCAGCCCCAGAACCACAGTTCCCTCCCAAAACCTCAGGGGTCGGAGCAGTTCCCGCACCGTGCAGATCAGGTGGGTGGTGGGACAGCCAATGCAGGCGTGAGGAAATGCCGCTCCAGAGAAGCCCTGCATGCCGAAGCCCCCTGGAGGAAGCTGGCCCAGGAGTTAGTGACTGGCCTCATTAGCAGACTGGGTTAACTAGGCTGCTGTGAGTCACCGCAGGGCGTCTCGTAGTCAAGGAAGGGCCTTTTACCTGGAAGAGAACCTGTGAGATCCCCACTGGCCCGGTTTCTCCTCCACACCTGGTCATTGCTATGAGTCAGCCCTGTCGGGTGGGGGCTCGTGATTGCTGAGAGCCAAGTGTTCTATTTCTAGTTTTACGTCTGGGCTGGACCTCACCATTATCCTTTTCCTCTCCCATGGATCGTCACCGACCCCTGATGTTTTTCTACTGGAAATCTAGTGAGTGTGGCATTTTGGACACAAAAATCATGAGCAGCAAAGGGAAATGTGACTTTTTTTCTTTTCCTCTGCAGTGACCAGTGTAAGAATGGCTACAGCAGGTCAAGGAGGAGCTGGCGTGAGGGCAGAAGTCGTACACGTGGTCTCTACTGAAGCCCGGAGCCAGGAGAGAGGAGGAAGCAGAGACGTTCTCGTGAGAACAGTGTTTCCCAAAGCCTCTCTCCAGGAGGAAGGTCACTCTGCCCCACTTCTTCCTGGGGAAGGGGGAAGTGAGCTGAGAACAAACCTCCCGGATGGAATCCCTAACAGGCCTCACTTTCCATTTCAGAAACAGGAATTGCCAGTGTCAGCTGTTTTCATCAGAACCCGTTTGCTGGCTTTCACTTGGGAACAGTGTCTTGGTGACTCCTCTATCCCCAGCCCCGACTCCAACTGTAGACATCCTTTACTTTGTTTGAATAGGGACCATGGCCACACCCAGTCGTGCTTATGGCCATCGAGCCACACCCAGCAGTTGCAGACAACAGTTCCTTTCTTACCAGTCTGAGCGGTGGACGGATTCTCCTTCACGAAACTAACTTTGCTCTGCCTCAGACTTCTCACCCTTCCTTCCTTCCTTCCTTCCTTCCTTCCTTCCTTCCTTCCTTCCTTCCTTCCTTCCTTCCTTCCTTCCTTCCTTCCTTCCTTCCTTCCTTCCTTCCTTCCTTCCTTCCTTCCTTCCTTCCTTCCTTCCTTCCTTCCTTCCTTCCTTCCTTCCTTCCTTCCTTCCTTCCTTCCTTCCTTCCTTCCTTCCTTCCTTCCTTTCCTTCCTTCCCTTTCCTCCTTCCTTCCTTTTCTTCCTTCGTTTTCTCTTTCTTTCTTTCTTTCTTTCTTTCTTTCTTTCTTTCTTTCTTTCTTTCTTTCTTTCTTTCTTTCTTTCTTTCTTTCTTTCTTTCTTTCTTTCTTTCTTTCTTTCTTTCTCTCTCTCTCTCCTTCCTTTCCTTCCTTCTTTCTTTCTTTTCTTTCTTTCTTTCTTTCTTTTCTTTCTTTCTTTCTTTCTTTCTTTCTTTTCTTTCTTTCTTTCTTTCTTTCTTTCTTTCTTTCTTTCTTTCTTTCTTTCTTTCTTTCTTTCTTTCCTTTCTCTTCCTTCCTTCCCTCTTCCCTTCTTCTTCCTTCCTTCCTTCCTTTTCTTCCTTCCTTCCTTCCTTCTTTCTTTCCTTCTTTCCTTCTTTCCTTCTTTCCTTCCTTCCTCTCTCTCTCCTTCCCTCCTTCCTTCCCTCCCTCCCCCCTCCCCCTTCTCTCTCTCTCTCTCTCTCTCTCATTCTATTAAAAAGTGCACAGTGTGAGCCGGGAAAAGTGGAAACAATCAGGGTCACTAGGCTCCTCAGTCTCATGAGAAGCATGAGACCCACCGTGGGGAGATTGGGAGTGTTCCACCATCCACCATCGGCTTTTTTTTTTCTTTTTTGTCCCCCCCCCCCCCCCCCCCCCCCCCCCCCCCCCCCCCCCCCTTTTTGCTGTCTTCTTTAGGACGACTCCATGAGAGAAGTTTGGGAGGTGTTCGTTTTACCACCATCAAATGCATTTAAGTGACTTTTTCCTTTTTTTCAGTTTTTGGCCACATCTGGTGGTACTCAGAGCTTACTCCTGTCCCTGCACTCAAGGATCACTCCTGGCGGGCTTTGGGGATCATATGGGGATCGAACCCAGGCAGTCAGCGAAAACCAGTGCCCTACCCATTGTACTATCACTCTGCCCCCTTAAGTGACACATTTCTTTTGTGCTAAACTGACTTCCCTTAATGAACTAGTCACCATTTTTTAACCAGACAAATAAAATACGCAAGAACGGAAGCCAATATTCAAGTGACCACAGTACTGCCTGATTCAAATAATTTGTTTTCAATATAAGAAACAGGGCCAGAACAATAGTCCAGGGGGAGGACATTTGCCTTGCACGGCTGACTCGGGTTCGATTCCCAGCATTCCATTGGACCCCCAGCACAGCCAAGAGTAATTTCTGAGTACTGAGCCAGGAGGAGCCCCAGAGCATCACTGGGTGTGACACCAAAAAGAAAGAAAAGAAAAACAGAAAAGAAACATAACTTTGATCTCGCGATGTCTGACGTCTCTGCCCCCATCACTGTCCCCATGCCATCACTGTTCCTGCTACGTCACTGTCCCTGTTCCGTCACTGTCCCCCCACCATTACTTTCCCCACCCCATCGCTGCCCACCCGGTCCCTCCCCTACCTGCAGGCTCCCACCTGCCAACCTCAGTTGTGTTGTCCGAATCCAAAGGTCAGTGGACGCTTGCCACTCCCTGCTCTGTCCCTGTCGTCAACACATCCACATCTAAGTGCGATCATCCAGCCGTGCTTCCTTCCTCTGACTCATTTGCTTGCCACAACACCCTGCAGTGCCATCCAGGTTGCAGTAGTCAAAGGTAGTTTTGTCTTTCCTAGAGCCAAGAAGCATCTCATTGTGTACGTATGTCTGGGTTTTTGCTTGCTTTTGGGCCGTACCAGCGGTGCCTGGGTGCTATTCCTGCTGCTGCTCAGAACCAGGCTGTGCCAGGGTTGACCCAGGCCTTCTGTGTGCGGCGCATGACTCCAGGGGCCTGAGGCATAATACAGTGGTTAGGGCACTGGCCTTGCATGCAGCCGACCTGGGCTCAATCCCCATCACTCCACAGGGACTCCTGAGTCTCACCAGGAGTGATTCCTGAGTGCAGAGCCAGGAGTAAGCCTGAGTATGGTTGGGTGTGGCCCAGACCCCCAAATATACATATATTAAAAAATAGAGAAACATAAGAATGAGCTCCAACCCTTTAAGCTATTTCTCCAGTCCACATATATCTTTGAGATTTTGGAGTAACTTAATTGATTATATGATCTTTGGGTGTAAAGACAATTTTTTTGTTTGCTTTGGGTTACACCTGGCAATTATTCCTCAGGGATTATTTCTGGCTCTGCACCCAGTAATGACTCCTGGCAGTGTTCTTGGGACCATATGGGATGCCGGGGACTGACCCCAGGTTGACTGTGTGCAAGGTAAGTGCCCTGCACAGGTGCTATCGCTCAGGCGCCTAAGACATTTTTTAGTAGATCAAAATTTCAAAAGGTGGAGGGATATAAAAACTAAAAGGCATAGTCTTAATACATAAATGCCTTTGGCTTTTATTTTGTTCTTCTGCTATTGGTAAGTAGATTATAAGTGATGCACAAATTCCTTTCTCGGATCACATCGGAAAACATGACATCATTTTTTGCCTTCTTAAAGGTCTGAGGAGTCAATCGCGTAGCAAATGCTAGTGATGCGCCAGAAGGTGGCGCTGTGGAGCCCTGATCCGCTCAGACCCTTGGTTATTGGTCAGCCTAAATTCAGTTACTTTTCCTTCCAGTTTTCTCTGTGCCTGAGAGATTGCAGGGTTAATTTCCTTGCTTAAAAGTTGTAATCAAATAGGTACTAAAACAGAATCTGTAAAAACATGCATAAAATGAGGTAATGAATTCTTTTTTTTTGGTTTGATTTTTCAAGGAAATTATTCCATCGTATTGAGAAAATCCAATCTGATATATGTTTTATCTTAATATGCGGATAAGGAGCATTTTATAATTCTTCGCATCTTCAAAAGTTAGATTTCCTAATTATGATGGATGATGACTGTTGGTTACTGTTTTAACTTCAAATTGTACATTTCTTAAAGATTGTCAGTTTCTTGTCTTTTTGTTTATTTGCTTGTTTCTAGGATGGATTTAGGCTACAACCAGCAATGCTTGGGGCTTATTCCTGGCTCTGTGCTCAGAGATAGATCAATCTTGGCGCTCAGCGGAAACCATTTGTGATGATGTCTAACCCCTATACCATTTCTCCATTCCTAATTTTAAATCTTTGGACCCCTACCATGCCTCGTCTTTATGTATGCTCATCTCTGCTCTTTCATGTTGCATTTCCCATTGTCAAGCTCTAAATCCAAAAATTGCAAAAATGGTTCCCACCCTTTTTGTTGTCTGGACATTCAGACACCGCTGTGAGTCCAGAGTTGGTCTCTTTAGAGGTATAGAGATAATGTGCATGGCTTTCTGTATTTCTTTTAGCTCAATCATTACAGGAGCTACTAAAATCCAGGCTAGAGGACCCCCTCGGTTGGCAGCCAGCTGTAATTAGACTTTTTTTTTCCTATGCAGTCATTATAGCAAGTCCTGACTTTCAGCAACCTGCCCTTGCTGTATTTCACACACTGTCTAGGTAGCAAAGCAATCTGTGGCTTTAAAGTACTTAAGCAAGAGCTGAAACTGCCACAAGTCTGCCCTCCTCCTCGGCTGGGCGTCCCTACCTAGCTCCCTGCCGCAGGACAGACAGTTTAGCCAGTTGTTATCTCAGGCAGCTTTTCCCTGGCTCCATTCTCACTTACCACCCTCTAGAGTGTGTGATCCAAACCCAACATCCCCGAAGAACCCAATGTTTGGGTGTCCACTCCCCCACACAATGCCCAGCACCACTCCTGCCCAAACAACCCAATCTCAGACAACAGCCTCGCTCTTCCTACTGACAAATAGCTTTCCCACTTGCAACGTTGCCTGTCAGTTAAGAATGTGTATATGATCCATTCCCAAGACCAGCCACTGCTGCTATATGACATTCTCCCCACCAGCTGCCATGGTCCTTTTAAAAGTAATTAGAGTATGCTCCATGCTATAATTCGGAACCCCCTGATTCTTTTTTTTTTTTTGCCTTTATGGGTCACACCCAGCAATACTCAGGGGTTACTCCTGGCTTTTCGCCCAGGAATCCCTCCTGGCAGTGCTTGGGAGATCATATGGGATGCTAGAGATCGAACCTGGGCCAGCTGAGTGCAAGGCAAATGCCCAACCTGCTTTGCTATCACTCTGCCCACCCCCACTCTTAAAAAGAGGGGTTCCCTTATTGAAGATTTCAGAATCTGATGGCTGGGGAGATAGCCTAAGTGCTAGCACATCACTGTATCACTGTATCACTGTCTTCCCGTTCATCGTCGATTTGCTCGAGCGGGCACCAGTAACATCTCCATATGACCTGTCTCATGCAAGTAGAGCCCAAGGGCACCTGCCTGCTCCAGGAACATAAAGAGCTCAAACCATTCCATCAGGTCATGGGAATGAAGTCTGTAATTGTTACTGGTATCTGACATATCAAATACGACAAGGGTAGCTTGCCAGGCTCTGCCGTGAGGGTAGCATACTCTTGTAGTCATCTCTAAATCCAGCATTTATTGATGAACCACGGGGCCGCAGCGGCGCAAGCCAGGCTGTGATAGGCTGGTCTGCTGGGTGGAGTTCTGAAGAGGGGGAAGTCCGGATGTGGAAAATGGAGGTCCTCATGGAGTGGGGGTCGTCTGGCTTGTTGTGAGGCTCTGCTGGGGTGACAGGCCAGGGCTAGAACCTGCCATCCCTCCCGGGCACCTCATGAGCCGCTGGGCAAAGTGAGAGCCAGTAGCAGCTCTGCCCCATGTCTGTCTCTGGATCAGCATACCTGGGCGGATTAAAAAAGACTGCAGCAGGGTGGATCTCGATGAGCCGGGCTGTGATAGGCTGGTCTGCTGGGTGGAGTTCTGATGAGAGGGAAGTCCGGATGTGGAAAATGGAGGTTCTCATGAGTGGGGGGGTCGTCTGGCTTGTTGTGAGGCTCTGCTGGGGTGGCAGGCCAGGGCTAGAACCTGCCATCCCTTCCGGGCACCTCATGAGCAGCTGGGCACAGTGAGAGCCAGTAGCAGCTCTGCCCCCATGTCTGTCTCTGGATCAGCATACCTGGGTCGGATTAAAAAAAGACTGCATCAGGGTGGATCTCGATGAGCCGGGCTGTGATAGGCTGGTCTGCTGGGTGGAGTTCTGACGAGGGGAAGTCTGGATGTGGAAAATGGAGGTTCATGGAGTGGGGGGGGGTCGTCTGGCTTGTTGTGAGGCTCTGCTGGGGTGGCGGGCCAGGGCTAGAACCTGCCATCCCTCCCGGGCACCTCATGAGCAGCTCTGCCCCATGACTGTCTAGTGCTAGCACATATTCCCTGCATGTGCAAGGCCCTGAGTAGGTCCCCAGCATCACGTGTCTCCCCAGCCTGGCACTGCTGAAAGATGGAAAAATTCAAACACACCAACACACCTTTTGCTCACTCAGATTAGGAAACCAAATTCATTTTCTAACTTCCTTGGGCTCCTGAATCAAAAGTGGAGAAAAATGAATCAATTCATTAGAAACTACCTAAACACATTAAGCACACACCCTGTCCAGAAGCACACACCCCATTTTAATCCCCTTTCATACCCTACCTGATTAATCCTTTCTCACACTGTACCTGATTGGCAGATGCAGAGTTCACACCCTACTTTCCTCCAATGTAAATATCCCTTTTGCACCTAATCAAGCCAAGCTACTGGTTTTGGCATATCGAATACGCATTGGACAGCTTGCCAGGCTCTGACCGCTGGACTAGAGCTGCTACCGATTGGATCCCACAGGATGTCAAAAGATCATGTGGCGGCCCACCTACAAGATGGTCAGCCTTCTTCGTCAAGACCCTGAACAAACGGTTTGAGGCTCTTCGTATTCCTGAAGCAACCAGATGCCACTGGGCTACACTGGCACATGATAGGTTCAAATGGAAACATTACTGCGCCCGCTCGAGCAAATCGATGAATAACGGGGTGTCAAGTGTCAAGTCAAGTCAAAGCTGCGCTATTCCCGGAAGCGGCTCCTGGAGGCTTTGCGGGTGCTCAGAATCCGGCCTCGCCAGCAACATCAGCATCCATCAACAGCGACATCATTTGAAAGGAACAACATTTGAAACAACATTTGAAAGGAAGATTTTTGAAATTCCATTAAGAATACAACTTAAATACTACTGTAAATACATACTAATAGTACTTTTGAAGCAAAAGCAGCGGCCTTAGTCTTGTTGCAGTCAGTGGCGTTCCCATACGAAGGGCAAAGATAGGGACGTCGGAAAACTCCCCCTCAGTGCTCAGGGCTTGCACAGCCACCAGGTCAGTCACCCGGCTTTGTTGCTTTTTTTTTTTTTTGCTTTTTGGGTCACACCCAGCAATGCTGAGGGGTTACTCCCAGCTCTTTGCTCAGGAATTACTCCTAGCGGTGCGTGGGGAACCATATGGGATGCTGGAGATGGAACCCGGGTCGGCCGTGTGCAAGGCAACCACCCTACCCACTGTGCTATCACTCCAGCCCCTGTTACATTTGTTATTTGGAGGCTGAAAATACGAAATTGGTCGAAAATACAAAAATATGTTTGGGGAACCTATCTAAAGCGGCACAAATGCTGGCTGACTTCGACCGAGAATGTGGAAAGATAGGTCTACAGCTGAATCTAAAAGAAAACCATGTTTATGAAAAATGAACTAGTTCCTGAGGCCCCATTCACTCTCAATGGAACAAACATCTCTGAATGCAACAGTTATGTGTACCTAGGTCGAGAAATCAACATGATGAATGACCTAAAACCTGAGCTGCACAGGAGGAAGAGAGCGGCATGGAATGCCTTCAAAGGCATCGAAGAAATAGCTAAAAGGACAAAGAACCTCCTGCTCCGGGCACATCTCTTTGACTCCACCGTTCTCCCTGAATTAACATACACCTCAGAGACCTGGGCCCTACGAAAGCAGGATGAGGATGCTATTTGGGTCTCCCAGAGAGGAATCGAAAGAGCTATGCTTGGAATATCACACCTCACTCAAGTGAGAGAAGGAATCGGAGTTGACCTCCGTTGCTATTTCAGAATCAGGGATGCTGTCTCGTTTGCCAAGGCATCGAAAATCAGATGGGCTGGACATGTAATGCGATTTGGAGACAACCTCTGGACTAGAGCCACTACCGACTGGATCCCACGGGATGTCAAAAGATCACGTGGCCGCCCACCTACAAGATGGTCAGACTTCCTTGTCAAAACCCTGAAGGAACGATTTGAGGCTCTTCATATTCCTGAATCAACCAGATGCCATTGGGCTACATTGGCACGTGATAGGGTCCAATGGAAATGTTACTGGCACCCGCTCGAGCAAATCGATGAATAACGGGATTCAAGTGATCAAGTGATCTAAAGCTCAATAGGTGGCATGGAAGAACTGTAACTGAGTGGTTTTCGTTCGTTTGTTTTTCTGTACTGAGGATCGATGAACCTTCCCTTATCCATAAATATAAAAATCTAGGTTAAGAACTAAAAGGGCTGGAAGCTACTATAGGGGTTCGAGCTTTCCTGAACCCACCTCAGTTTGACTCTGAGCATTGCACGGTCCCCTGAGCATTTGGGACAGCATCTCCCGGCGCTGGAGGAGTCCTCAAGCACCAAGTGGGATTCAAACTCCGCCACTTTCCCCCCCAAAACACAACTCAAAAAGGGCAAGACTTAGAATCCCACCTTGAGACTCTAGAACAGAGGTTGGGAGCAGGCTCAGTGGAGCGTGTCCTGAGCTGAGTGTGTTCCCCGGGGGCCGCTGTAGGTGCCAACTGTGTTCCAGGAACCCCATTATATGGGCCTAGCAGGACCGGTTGTCAGTCACCTGGGCTTGCCAACAGTTTCTGACTACACCGCAGCCAGGAGCACACAGGTGCCAAAGCTAAGGGGCATCACAGTGAAAGGCGTGTGGGCCTGGGCACGTGTGTGCACACACCACAGCCAGGGCCACGGCCAAGTATGAGCACCATAAGCCCACCGTGCATGACCCCAGCCATCCCAACGGGGTGGTATGTGTGGGAGGGTGGGAGGAGGGTCTCCTAAACAGCCATGAATAGAGCCATTCCAAAGCCCAAACTTTGAAGCTTTAAATATGTTGTAATGATAGCCAGCACTTTTTTCCTGAAAAGTTTGATATCAAGCTTTGTTTTGCTATAAATCAAATCCTTAAACTCCCATTCTACCCACCTCCAAAAAATAAAAATTTAAAAAGTTCAAAAACCTTGGGATTTTTTGTTTTTCTCTTGGGATGGAGCAACTCACTTTACAGGTTCTAAACTTAGGAAACATGAAGAATCTTCAGATATGACAGAAACCTATAGCCCTCAGTATCCTCATTAGTTTAGAGTGGTAAACTAATGATATTGTAAAATCAAACCTGCCCGAATTTACAGAGGCCAGGGCCACAAGTTCACTCTTGGCCCTACTGGCAATGTGATATCTTCCTCCCAAACTCACTCTACTGTGAGAAATTCACATAAAAACTTAGAGAGAAAGATCCCAAGCTCAAGAGCCAATTACAGCCTAATGCAACAGATGTATCACGGTCTAAGTTTGTCAGCTAATGTCAAGACTATTACGTACCTGATAGCATGTGCTCAGCAGGTACAAACAACCTCAGAAGAGACAATGTTCCACAGATTCCTGCTTGAAACTGAGTCTCCACAGGACACCAGAGATCAGCCGGGAAAGGACACTTCAAGAATCCCCTTAGTTTATTTGACTGGGAGCCAAAGCTGACAATGCTCAGGAGCTGATCATATACTCAAAGTATGTTCTCCAACCATTGGGTTCTCTCTCTGGCCCCCACTCAAGGACCTTTAACTACAAATGCTCTGAAACTCTAGGGCCTTGGCTCTCGATTCTTGGTTCCTGGTACCAGTCCCAGGGGAGATCTATGACCTGGAGGATGAGTGTTGGGGGGGTGGCGGAAGGTGGCCCTCGGTCTCTCACTTTCCACTCAGTAAAGAACTACAGGCACTAGAGAAGCCTCTGCCAGGAGGGTGGGAGAAGCACTCAGGGACTCAGAGATGCAGGAACAACTGAGTAACAGCATGGGCGGCTCCCGCACCAGGGCAGGGCATGCACGAGCTGAGATCTGGGCCAGGACTCAGACAGGGGCTCCCAGCAGAGCGGGGGCACACCATGGCCGAGTGCTGGGACAGTAGAACAAAGGGCAGACACAGGCAGCGGCAGGGGCCAAGGGACCGGACTGGGAAGGGGCAGAGCCTGATGCTACTGGAGGGTTCCCGGTGGAGACCGACACTTGTGACTCTTGAGCAGGTGCCCCCTGGCAGGGAGCCTGTTGGCACTGATGGAGGGGCCCCTCCCAGGTGCCTCAGCAACCTGTTCCAGGCTCGCCAGGGCCGCTGCAGGGATCGCACCCCTCGGCTGCTTCCCTAGCTCGAGCCAAGGGGCCTCAGACTTCCCGACTCCGGGGAATCACCTGGAGAACTTGGGCCATTCTTAATGTCTCTCTTCTACTTACTTATTTCTTTTATGGGTTGGGCACACCCAACGGTGCTCAAGGGTCACTGCTGTCTCTCTGTGCTCAGGGATCACTCCTGGCGGACATGGAAGACCACACAGGATGCTGAGACTCAAGCCTGGGTAGGCCATGTGCAAGCCAAGTGCCTTCCCTGCTGTACTGTCATCCAGCCCCAGTTCCTAACGTCTCTCTAATAGGGCTGAAAGCCCGGCTGAGGACTGGAGCACAGTCAGAAACGAGGGGATCAGAATCATCTCTTGGGGTGGAACTCAGGCTTCAGCATTTCTCAGTCTGCTCTGAGGACTCTCAAGGTCAACATGCACTTGACTTTGAGAGTTGTCAGGGGCCCTGGCCAGCAACCCCTGACACAAAAGGAGGGAGACCTAGAACTTGCCGGACTTCATCCCTGCAAAAGGAGAGGGAAGGACTTGGGGGAAACTCTGCTCTGCCACTGCTGCAGAAAGGAGAGGAAGACACCGGCGCAGCAGAGGATTCTGGAGAGCAGTTCCCCTTTTATTGAGCACAGATGAAGCCTTTTGTACAGTGCCTGGATATAACTGACTAGCCACTTAGTGCCCAACAGAGAGCCACTGTGCTAGTCAGAGCCTACAATGCCAAGATCAGAGGCAGCTTGGAAGGGAGATGGGGTTCAGTTAATTATTTTGGTTTGCAGCCCCCACCCAGCAGTGCTTAGCACTCAAGGAGCACTCAGAACAGGGCTCCGGGGGACCATATGGAATGTCAGGGATGGAACCCAGGTCAGGTGTGTGCAAGGCAAGTGCCCTACCTGCTGCACTAGCTCTCCTAGGACACCTACAGACTCGTCTCACTGCATTCACCTGCAATTACCACAAGCCTGCGGACTGACCCAGGCCTAAACTTGCAGTTCCCAGAACACTGACCGCCCGTCTACCCTGCGAAAGAGCTGAGCAGTGGATCCGACAGATCAACACTAAGCCCAGAGAGGGAAAACAGATGGCCTGAAGTGCCTGGGAAGGTCTGGATTGCAGAACCAGCCTAGGAGAGAAGGAAGAGGCAGATCTCAGGACCCTGATCCCAACACTAGCAACCCCGTGGGAAGGTTGAATTTGTGACCGTTTCAAGCAATAACCTGTCTGCTCTCATCCACTGTATCTTATCCCAAGTGTTGGCAGTAAACCCTGATGACTTAATGTGCCAGAGTGTAAGTATCCATAGAACAGACACCCAGGATTCCAGGCAGAGAGCTGAGGATTACATCTTGCATGAAATCCTTTACCCTACAATATGATATCAAGCTCACACAGCAGGTCAAGAGAAGGTTGCCAGTAAATCAGCACAGCTGTTAATATGCAATATTGAGCAAAATGAGAAAATGTGCAGACTTTGTCACAAGGGACGGAGAGAAACAAAACCCAAGGGAAAATTCAAATGCCATGTTACTTGGCAGCACGCCCAAAGAAGAGTTTCAAACAATGGTCGAAACAATGCCAAATGAAACCAGAAATACAAAGGATAAATAGTATGATTTTATAACAGGACAGAAGAATTATAAAAAGCTTCGAACAGGACAGAGATGTGGCCCAGTGGGAGGGTACTTGCCTTGTAAGCATGATACCTGTGTTCGGTCCCGGAGACCACACAGATACAGACAGACAGACAGATGGACAGACACAGGCACACATACACACACACACACACACACACACACACACACCCACACACCCTTTAAAAGCTTCAAACAGGAACAATGGACTTGGGGCTGGAATGACAGTATAGTGGGTAGTGCATTTGTCTTGCATATGGTCAACCCAGATTCAATCTCTGGCTTCCTATATGGACCCTTGAGCATGGCCAGGAGTAATGGCCTCAGTACACTACATGCAATATATATATATATATATTTATATATAAGCATATATTGAGGATCTATGGTGTAAGCGCAAAAGATCAAGTGCGACGTCATTGGTCTGACTGAGATGAGGAGGCGTCAGTCGCATCATGCTGTATTTGACACTGGAGAAGAACTGTTTCTTGGAATATGCGATGAAAGAGGAGTCGGTGGCTGTCGGGGGAATGTCGCTGGGGTCCCCGATAATGCAGGGAAGCGAAGTTCCCTTCTACCTACGGAGCCGGTGGGGAATGGATGAAGACTCAGGAATCCGATGCAGTTTTAAAAGGCTTTACTTATCACAGGTTCAGGCATACAAGTCAGCAATAGGAGAAACCCTGCAGCCTGCTTTTCTCTCTCTCTCTCTCTCTCTCTCTCTCTCTCTCTCTCTGGGCTCTCTCTTTTTGGGCTCTCTCTTTGTGAGCTTGCACCCTTCTTGGGAGTCTTGTCTTTTTCTCCTTTTTTATAGGGCCTTAACACGTGGTGGCCGCCATCTTGGCCTACACGTGTCTGGGGGTTCTAGCTGGGAATCCTAAGCACAGGGTTTCTCCTATTGCTGACTTGTATGCCAGAACCTGTGATAAGTAAAGCCTTTTAAAACTGCATCAGATTCCTGAGTCTTCATCCATTCCCCACCGGCTTCAGAGGTAAAAGGGAACTTGCTTCCCGGCACTGTCAGGGACACCAGCAGCGTTCCCTGACAGGTGGCATTGGTGTCCTTGTCAACACAAACATGGCCGTCAACATTGATTCATTTGAATGCCTAACAAACTGGATAGGACAATTACACTTGAAGAGATGTGGCCCCCTGCCAGCAATTTCTATCTTCATTGTCTACGCACCAACATCCACATAGAAGGAAGATGAAACTGAAATTCTACATGGAATTGGAGGAGTTCTATAAAAAAGATCACACCTTCTACAAGATCATAGTCGGTGATTTTAATGCCAAGATAGGACCAAGAAGATCGGCTGAAGAACTCCACATTGGGATCCATGGCCTAGAATGGAACAAACAGAGCGAGAGATTATCTGAGTTCATCATGTCCACCAAGACCATTCATGGGAACTCACAGTTCCAGAAGGCTGAAGTGAAACATTGAACATGGGAATCTCCTGGCGGACAGTTTCACAATGAAATTGACCACATCATCTTCAATCGATGGTTTTGTCTGACAGATGTTGCTGTCGTCCCCCAAATTCCAAACAGGATCAGACCACTGTCTCCTTTGTGCAAAATTCTACTTCACGCAATGGGGAGAAAAGGCTGCAAAGTTTAAGAAGAGAACTCCCAGAATGACCACCAACTGGGAACTCTTTGGCATCATTGCAGCAACATGGGAAGATACCATCATTGGCGACATCGATGAAGAATACAACCGACTGGTTCAGCACCTCCATGATTATGCGAAGAATGCGCGAGAGAGAGAGAGAGAGAGAGAGAGAGAGAGAGAGAGAGACACAAAAGGACGCCTGTCTTCAGACACTCTTGAGCTCATTAGCCAACCACGTGGCAAGGTGCGAGCCTCAGGCAACCAAATGCTAATGTCCAAGCTTGCAAAGCTGTGCAGAGAAGCAATAAAGAAAGACCTAAAGACAGAAGAGCTGAAATACTGGAAGATGCGGCAGAAGCTGGGAAAAGGATTCGCACCACCCTACTCTCCTTCGCCAACTATAAGACCAAGATGACTTCCCTCCGACGCCCTGATGCATCTATCACATCTTCCAGAAAGGCAATGAAGAAGATTATCCATGACTTCTACTCAGATCTCTTTGATAGCCATGTCCACCTGCCCAGATGCCAAATTCCACAGGATGTCACTCCCAACGTTCTCCCTTCTGAAATCCGACATGCCATTTCATCGGTAAAAGAAGGGAACAGCACCAGGCCCAGACAAAGTCAGACCTGAACACCTGAAGAATCTGCCGTCAGTACTCATCAATACACTAGCTTGGCTCTTCACACGCTACCTGTCCGAATGCAAGGTGCCCTCCCAATGGAAAACCAGCAGGACAGTTCTACTGTTCAAGAAGGGAGACATTCACGACATTGGCAACTATCGCCCTATCTGCCTGTTCTCCATCATCTACAAGCTGTTTACACGAGTCATCCTGAACAGGATTAGCAGAACACTAGATGAAGGACAACCATACGAGCAAGCAGGCTTCTGGAAAGGATTCAGCACAATCGACCATATCCACAAGGTAACCAAGCTCATTGAGGTTTTTAGGGAGTACAAGATGCCGCTCTGTCTCACGTTCATTGATTTACAGAAAGCCTTTGATTCTGTGGAGACTGAAGCAGTCATTGAAGCCCTAGCCAAACAGGGCGTTCAAACCCAATACATCAAGATCCTTCATGAGCTGTATTACGGATTCACCACCAGGATCTCACCATTCTACAAGGGAAGTGATCATTGATATCAAAAGAGGGGTTCGGCAGGGTGATACCATTTCACCAAAACTCTTCAGCGCCACCCTCGAGAACATCAAGAGACAATTAGAATGGGAAGGAATGAGAGTGAAGATAGATGGTCAGCAACTACACCACCTCTGCTTCACTGATGCCATAGTTCTAATAACACCAAACATTAGCCAAGCGGCACAAATGCTGGCTGACTTTGACCGAGAATGTGGAAAGATAGGTCTACAGCTGAACCTAAAGAAAACTTTGTTTATGAAAAATGAACTCGTTCTGGAGGCCCCATTCACTCTCAATGGAACAGACATTTCTGAATGCAGCAGTTATGTGTACCTAGGTTGAGAAGTCAACATGATGAACGACCTAAAACCTGAGCTGCACAGGAGGAAGAGAGCTGCATGGACTGCCTTCAAAACCTTCAAAGAAATAGCCAAAAAGAACAAAGAACCTCTGTCTCCGGGCACATCTCTTCGACTCCACCATTCTCCCTGCATTAACATATGCCTCAGAGACCTGGGCCCTGCAAAAGCAGGATGGGAATGCTATTCGGGTCTCCCAGAGAGGAATCGAAAGAGCTATGCTTGGAATATCACACCTCACTCAAGTGAGAGAAGGAATTCGGAGTTCCGACCTCCATCGCTTTTCAGAGTCAGGAACGCTGTCTCGTTTGCCAATCCATTGAAAATCAGATGGGCTGGACATGTAATGCGATTTGGAGACAACCGCTAAACTAGATTTACCGACTGGATACCACGGGATGTCAAAAGATCACGTGGCCGCCCACCTACAAGATGATCAGACTTCTTTGTCAAGACCCTGAATAATCAGTTTGAGGCTCTTCATATTCCTGAATCAACCAGATGCCATTGGGCTACATTGGCACGTGATAGGGTCCAATGGAAATGTTACTGGCGCCCGCTCGAGCAAATTGATGAATAACGGATTCAAGTGATCAAATGATCAAAATAAAAAAGCAATCGAGGGACTTAAATAAGGAATAAAGCTGGGGCCAGAGCAATAGTACAGCAAATATGACATTATCCTTGCACATGACTGACCTAGATTCACTCCTTGACATCTTACATGGTCCTCAAGCACCACCCCCAAATTCCCAAGTGCATTCCCGAGTAACTCCTGAGCATTGCTGGGTGTGCCCCACTCCAAACACACACACACACACACACACACACACACACATACACACACAAACAAACAAAAATGAAAAACAAATAAGGGACTAAACCAAAAAATGATACAACAGATGGAGAGAGTAAGTTTTATTAGTGAAAAAAGGCACAGGTTAAAAGAGGACAGACTTTCATCCTAGACAACTATTTGCCTGTAAGCACACAAGAAGCCGTTTATACAAGGACAGCGAAGTCTGTTTTTAGAAGGGAAGGTGCAGGCTTATGGGTGCAGGGAAGATCAATAGAATCCCTTGTGGGCTGTCCCCAGTGACGTACTCTATTGTTTTGTAAATCTAAACAAACATATTATGCTAAAATTTCTTTTTCCTGTTATAAGCTTTAGGGAAGAATGTGATAAAGTAAACATGTTTTGAGTTTGTGCCAACAAGTTTGTTAGGATGTTCGCAGGGGCCTTGCCCGCTGTGCTGGGGGTATCACCAGCAGGGTTCCAGGAACCATAACTGCCAGGGATCAATAAGGGTATCAGGCATTCAAGGACTATCTTTCAGCCTTTGGAACTAACTAGACCCAGTTAGCTCTCTTTATAGTTTTGAATTCAGCTCTTATTTATTTGGGTTGGTTTCAGAAATAGTCCACGGGAGCCGGAGCGATAGTCCAGCGGGTAGGCGGCTTGCCTTGCATGCAGCCAACCCCGGTTCGATCCTGGCATACCATATTGTACCCCATGCAGTGCCAGGAATAATTCCTGAGCGCAGAGCCAGGAGTAACCCTGAACATCGCTGGGTGTGACCCTCCCCCAAAAAAAAGCAGAAATAGTTCACAAGATACACAATCAGTTGGTAAGTATGATCATGAAAAACACCCAACAGCAACTAGAAGACATTTTAAAATGTAAAAATAGTGCAAGGATTTGAGAGGCTCTGGACATTAGAATATGAGAATATTGTTCCTTGGGATCTTATCAAGAGGAACAATATTCTCATTATAGGGGCTCAAATTGGAAATAGAAAGGAGTAGAAATCCTAGTTGGAGAAATAGCAGCCAATAACGCTCCTACTTTAGGAAAGGAGGTAAATATGCAATACAAGAGACACAAAAGGGGCGGGAGCGATAGCCCAGCGTGTAGGGCATTTGCCTTGCGGCCGGCCCATGACGGCCCGGGTTCGATCCCCAGCATCCCATATGGTCCCCGAGCACCGCCAGGAGTAATTCCTGAGTGAAGAGCCAGGAGTAACCCCTGAGCATTGCCGGGTGTGACCCAAAAAAAAAAAAAAAGAGACACAAAAAAATTCCAAACCAAACATACACACCTCAAGAACATACACACAACCAAATATACATATACTTCAATAATTCTGTATTGAAAACTAAAAATAGGAACAGAATACTTCAAGGATTAAGCATTCCAGATTCTGGAACTCACATAACTTTATCTGAAGACTTTTCCAAAGAAATAATACAGGATGGAAAGGAATGGTATGAGTTACTCAAAGTTCTGAGGGGGAAAGATTTTCAAAGAGAATACTCTCTCAGCTTATCATTTGTTTGACAGAAGTATAAAGAGTTCTACAGACAAAACAATATTAGAGAGTATTGCAGTACACTGCTGCCCAGAGCCTCTGCATCTGAACTGGAGTTGACTCCTGTAGGTCACTTTGTGGATAGGAGGACAGTTTGCATGTGGCAGTTCATCTGATGTTGTATTCTATACTGGCTGTTATAAATATTCTCTCATCCTGCCACAATCATCATGGGACTAGCTAGATGTTACCGGTATACTTGCCTGGCCACGATGGATCTCTAAGTAATTAGACCAGAGAGAAATGCTGTTTGCCTCCAAGCAAGCAAGCATGGCTCTCTGATAAGTTAAAGACTAATATACAGAATAACCATAAAGTAAAGATGAGACTCTTGTGAAGGTTTGGAGAAATATATAACTGACTGAGAATATTCTTTGGTACAGATGCATGCCTTTGTATTCTGAGATACAGTTCATCTCAGAAGCCCCTCCTCCACTCTACCCTGCAGGGGCACTTCCAAGGCAGATCTTGACCTGTTGGTTTTCCCTTGGAGTGAAAGGTGTGTGCTGCAGGGATATAAAAACTATCATGCTTCCTTTCTCTACCCCCTCCCTCCCCCCCCCCACCCCACACTTTCTGCTGGTGCTCCCTTTCTTGCCTCTTTGCTGTCTCCTCTCTGCAGGGCCTTAACACGTGGTGGCAGCCATCTTGGCCTACAAATGGCCCGGCCCAGCTGGGAACCCTGAGTTGGGGTTTTTTCCTATTGCTGATTTGTATGCCAGAACCTGTGTTGAAGTAAAGCATTTTGAAACTTCTCTGGATTCTTGTCTTTCTCCGTCCGCTGGCCACCGATCCCCTGGGGCAGAAGGGGATCCCTGACCCTGCTCCCGGATTTTGTGTGGGGCGTCAAGGGTTTCCTCGAAAGATAGGAAGAGAGAGGGGGGAGGGAGAGAAAAAACCAATATTAAAGCACTCAGCACACTAAACCAGCCTTTCAAGAATTATTAAAGAGTTTCATGTAAGCAAAGACAATCTCACTTAAAAATAGTAAGATGACAAAATGATAATACAATGCTGATGTTGGGGAGAAATCTGGTGTTAGTCTTCTTCCACGACCAGAATTACGTTTCATTATAATGAAAATAAGATGAATATACCTAACAGGTTATAATTACAAAACATTATAATATGAACCTCAGGAAAATTTAAATAAAGTTTATGGAAGGAAAAACACAAACTGAAGAAAGAGCTCAAATGTTTACAAAAGTATAATGCTCAAGCAAGCAAATGCTTGCTATTTCCAAAAAAAATCAAGCATAAATTAAGAACATACCTTTATAATAAGTAATAAAAATAGCAAGAAATACTTATATGTCAAAAATTACCTTAAACATTAATGGCTTAAGTTAAGCAATTAAAACGTATAAAGTGGAGAGTGGATCACAAAACCAAATAGAACTATTTACTGCTTTTAGGAAACACACCTGAGTTTTCAATCCTCAATACCAAAATTCAAAAAACAAAACAGACAAAACCCAAAAGTTCTTCTCTAACTCGCCATTATAAAAAAAAAAGTGAGGTAACTGATTCAAAAATAAATACACAAAAATTTATTGCATTCTTCTTTTTAAACAGTGAATGAGAAGAATCAAGAAAATAATCCTATTTACATTGGCATCCAAAAGAATCAATTACTAGGAATAACATGAACAAAGGATGTGAAAAACCACAAGACTCGGTTAAGACACAAAATAAGACACTAAGTGATGAAAGACATTTTTACACATGAATGGGGATAGTTAGTACAGTTAAAATGTGCATGCTACTAAGAGAAATATACAGACTCAATTCAACTTCAATAAAAATTCCAATGATGTGCTTCTGTGGTGCTAGGGATTGAACCCAGGATATCCTAAATGCAAACCATGTACTCTACTGTTGAGTCATCTCACCAATAACAATTTTGGGGAATTTTTTTTTACCACATCCAGCACTGCTCAGGGCTTACTCCTGGCTCAGTACTCAGGGATCACTTATGGTGCTCAGGGGACCATACCAGGTGCCAGAGAGTGAACTGGGTCAGCTGCATGCAAGGCAAGCACCCTACCCACTGTACTACGTCTCTAGTCCTCACCAAAACATTTTAAAGGAAAATTTTTTTTCAAAACTCTAATACTTATGTGGATTCAGAAAAGACCTCTGATAGCTGTGAGTATATTAAGGGTTAGATACAATGTTCCCATTCTTTAAGTTATATGACAAAGTAACAGTAATTATCATTTATATGTTATTCAAATAAAAATAAACACATGCATCGATGGAATAGAACTGAATACCTAGAAATAAATCCAGACATTTATCGATATTTAATTAATAGAAAAGGACCTAAGATCACACAGTGAAAAAAGGAAAGTCAACAAGTAGTATAGGGAAAACTAAAGATCCACATGCCAAAGAATAAAACAGGTCTAGTTTTTGCTCTATTTATGTACATAAATAAATTCAAACCAGAATGAAGATCTCAATTCAAGACCCAAACCATAAAGTACATAAAAGACAACATAGGTAGGGTGTATGTTAGATAGTGCAGCAGGTAGGGCATTTCTCTTGCACACAGTCAACCCAGATTCAACCCCGCATCCCATATGCTCAGGAATTGCCCAGGAATAATGCTCAGGAATTACTCTTGGCAGCGCTCAGCGGTCCCCTGAGCGCTGTCAAGAGTAATTCCTGAGTAAAGAGCCAGGAGGAACCCCTGAGCTTTGCCAGGTGTGATCCAAAAGGCAAAAAAAAAAATAGATAACATAGGTGAATCATGCTATGAGATCAGCCTTAGTGACGATTTGGGGAACTCTGTCTCAAGGAAATAAAAGTAAATATAAATAATTGGGACTACATTAAATTGAAAAACTTTTGTACTGAAAAACAAAATGAAAACGCAGGCTACTGTATTTGATAAGATGTTTTCTTTTGAAACTCTTTTTATAAAAATTGATTAGTTTTGATCATACCTAGCAATGCTCAGGGTTACTCATAGCTCTTACTCAGGAATTACTCTTGACAGAGCTTGGGAACCACGAGTTGCTAAGAATTGAACCTGGGTCAACCGTGTGCTTGGCAGTGCCCTGAAGTGGTATTTTCACATCATATATCACACATCTGAAATGGAATTAAAATCCAAGTTATAAAAAGCACTCACATAACTTAAGAATAAAACCCCAAGCATTCCTAACCAACAAAAGGGCAAACGATTTGCACAAACACTTCTCAAAAGCGGGTTGGTAGATGACTGATAAGCATATGAAAAAATTCCCCATCACTGGAAATGCAAACGAAAGCCACAGTGATATTCTAGGTCACGTTTGTGAGAATGCCTTACCTCAGCAAAAGCAGAGATGAAGGAAAGAAATTCTGAAGCAAGGTGGCGGGGATGTGCATTAGTGCTACCATTTCTGAAAAAACTATGCACTTCCTTGAGAAATGAAAGATAGTTCATATGATCCAGCATTTGGGGCTGGGGATGTTACCCAAGCAGTGCTCAGGAAGTAGGGATGCATGCTGACCATGGGTTTAAGGAATCAGGGGTATTTGATGTGATATAGCTTGAGATGAGATTGATATAAAAGAAGCTAATTTTGATGTGAGAAGAAATGCAATCTGTTTCCAGAGAAGCAGCTGGTGGAGAGGTAGAATTCATAGGTCCATAAGAGACAGTTTAGAGAAGACCAAGTGGGGAAGAGGCACAGTTTTGAAGTTGGGCTGGGTTTGAGTAATGACTTCCCAGCCTACTCACCTGACCTTGGATGTCTCACGTAAATCTCTGAGCCTTGGCATCCTAATTTATGAGTGGAGTAATGATTTTTTTCCTACCTCATGAAGTTGTTTCATGTAATAAGTGAAATTATCTATCAAAAATGTGTACCACGGGGGCCGGAGAGATAGTCCAGTGGGTAGGGAATTTGCCTTGCATGCAGCCAGACCCAGGTTCGATCCCCAGCATCCCATATGGTCCCTGAGCACCGCCAGGAGTAATTCCTGAGTGCAGAGCCAGAAGTAACCCCTGAGCATCGCGGGTGTGACCCAAAAGGCAAAAAATAAAAGTGCACCACACTGGCTATGTCATATTGAATGCCCAATAAGTGGAACCTACTGCTAAGAGATTTTGACTTTAATAATTAGTCAAATCTAATTAGGAAAGGATAGATCAAGATTATAGAGAGACTTAACACTGCAAAGAAGGAAGGGTTTTGTATGATGATTCTGAAAGATGCCACCAGTTCTTTGATATCTCTTCCTTCAAAATATGGAGCCTCACCCCACTTCTCTCCTAAGTTGTGTAAGTGACTCCCCTCTTCCAGAATGTGGTGAAAGTCATGATGACCAACTCTGAGAGTAAGTTATAAAAAGCCAGTGTCTTTTCATGGTCATTCTCTTGGGTCTCTCAGTCTGGGGGACTATGTGTGATATTTCATGAGAACATACAAGTAACCCTACAAAGAGGCCAAGTGGAGAGTACTGTCAGCCTTCTTCCGACAGTCGCAGGAGTGACCCATCCTGGAAAATGATCCGCTAGCCCCCACCGAGCTTTCAGATAGAACAGTTCCCACTGGTATCGACTACAAGATACGAAAGACCCTGAACTAGATTCCCAGCTGAGTTAATTCTAAGTTCCTGATGCATGAATACCCAATTGGCAGATGCCTGTTTTTATTAGGCCACTGAATTTGAGGTTAATTTGTCATACAGCAATAGAAAATGAATATAGAGAAATATGATTAATTCTCTAAGGCAGAAGGAAATAGGAGAATGACAGGTGAAGACACCCATGACCTGGAAAGGAGAGAAGTTCTGTTGGTCATTCTAGTTCTCTGGAAGATTACAATGCAAGACACATCGTAATCTTATTTGCTGACCATAAATTGGCTTGACAAGGCTCACAAGAGCGAACCATGCAAGAAGACTTGGAATACGGAAAATATAAATGGTTTTCTTTGTCTTCTCCCTTCCTTTATGCCCAAAACAACCACAAACAATTGCTGTGGAACTAGCGGTTCTACAGCTGCTAATGGAATTCCTTCCCTATTCCCGTAATGAAGCTTCATTTCAGGTGTGAAATTTGGTAGCAGCACAGCCTGCCTGAGCCAGCCCGGAGTCTGTGGTTTGGACAAACTGCTGATGAGTTAGTGTAAGGTGGAGGGTGTGCAGACTTATCTAGATAAAGCACTCCCTGTTGTCAAAAATGAAATATGACAGCTATAAAGAGGCCAGCACATTATTTATGAAGGATAGAAGGGTAGAGGAAACTATTATTAGATAAAAATCAGCAAGTCTGATGCATTCTGTAACAATCATATTGCAATAGGGGGACAACCCACAGCTTTTCAAATGGTTCATTTGCATTATTCATTCCTGTTGGCCCAGTGTCCCCCATATTCTCTATTCTCTCCCTCAACTCTCATCCCCAGGGGCCTGGAATGATAGTACAGCTGGCAGGGTGCTTGCCTGGCATCTGGCTGACCCAGCTTCATTCTCCAGCACTGGGTACTGTTTTCCCAAGTCACACCAGGAGTGATCTTTGAGCACAGAGCCAGGAGTAAGCCCTGAGCACGACTGGGTGTGACTTCAAAACAAAAAATTAAAAACTCAAAAGGAGAAAGAAAGCTATCATTCCTAGAAGGGGAGTCTAGGAATTCTGATGTGTTCAGTCTACCATCTTGTTTCAGCTCAGGGAACTGTACACAGGAAGGAGAGGGGACATCTGCCCCCTGCAATAGTTTGCTGCTCTCTATTCCTGGTTTCTTACCCCTTTGGTTTTGAGTCAAATCTGGTGCTCAAGGCTGACTCCTGACTCTGTACTCAGGGATCACTCCTGGTGGGACTCAGGGGACCACATAGGTGCTGGGAATCGAATTTGGGTAGGCTACATGCAAGGCAAGTGCTTCATCCACTGTACTATCTTTCTGGCCCCTAATCTTAGTTTCTTTAAACACTGAAGACCCACCAGAAATTGAGTCACTCTATCTCCTAGCAGAAGGAAAAGTTCTTTCCCAGGTAGCTTAGCATCTCTCTGCACTGATTTTGTTTGCAAAGTGGGAAACCGAAACTTCATGGCGTGTTTGTGTCTTTTCTGTTATACGAGGCAGCCCTTCATTCATCCATCCTCTCACTCAGTCACTCTTCCAGTCATTCAATTATTTAACAACTCTTTGTGAGTGCTTACTCAGTCATGGGGCAGTTAGTACTGGGAATAAAAGATGAATATTGAGGTCTTGAGTGTGGCAAAATGGCCTGATGACACACAATAAGCCCTCAAATATGTGTTGGATGAATAAATGAATATTAATTCTTGTCTGTACATAACCCAGTGTAGTAAGGGAAAGAGGAATGTCAACAAAAAAATTGAAATAAATGATTAATGATAAGAGCTGATGGAATGTTAGAAATAGAGAGCACTGAGTCTATGGGAAGTTGTCAATGGTTTGAAAGAGAAAGTAATATCTGTTTGAAATTGTAGAACAAATCAGAATTTTCCAGCTGTCAGTGAGGAGAGGACATTTCTCCCTATCTCTTTAGGGTTTTTCTCCAACTGACTGAATACAAAAAATAATATCAGATTGCAAGAAAAAAACACACTTAATTCCATGTGCAGAGAGATCTTCAAAGATCTTCATGGGTCCTCAAAGACAATGAGGTCAAATGGGAAAACTAAGACATAGAATTAGGAGCTGGGGTTCAAGGTGAGAAAGGGGGCGGAGCAAAGGCTCAGGGACAACAATTAACTGATAAACTAAGAAGATCTGGAACAAGCTGTCTGCCATGTAGACAGGTTTCTCCAGTTGAAAGTTATTTCTTGGTAAAACTCAAATTCTAGACAACATCTACAATTTTAATTCTTGTACATACTTAAGGGGTGACCAAGGTTTCTTGTGTACCCCAGCTGACCTTAGCTTCAAATAACTCCTTGCCCAAGTGACACATCTTGGAATGCCTTCATGGAAAAAAAAAGAAAGGTCTCCCAAGCAGATCTCTCTCCTCAAAGGACTGACTTCTGAAGGACTCTGCTCAGTTCGGTCTGATCGTAAGTGATGAAAGGAATCATTAAACAATATTTGGGGCTGGATCTCAACCTTTAGAGTTTATTTGGCTTTTTTTTTCTCTAGGCAACGTTAAGTTGGCCAAGTGAGATGGGAACCAATACTGCAAAAGGAGATTATATTTTACAATGTGGCTAAAATTAATTCAAGAGAGATTTTATTTTATTTTATTTTATTTTTGCTTTTTGGGTCACATCTCGGCGATGCTCAGGGGTTACTCCTGGATCTTCGCTCAGGAATTACTCCTGGCAGTGCTCGGGGAACCATATGAAATGCCGAGGAGATCGAACCCGGCTTGGCTGCATGCAAGGCAAATGCCCTACCTGCTGGACTATCATTCTAGCCCCTTGAGAGAGATTTTAATATCATATCATTTCCAAGTTAAGTGTAAAAGAGTCTTACTAAAACAGAGTCCCCATTACTTCTAAATCTTCTCTGGCACCTGGCTGGAAGCCCAGACAGCATGCCCTTGTTCCCTGCACCACTGGTTCTCACTGTTACTTGTTCGCTTGAGAGCAGTTCAGAAGACCAGCAGATACTGTACAAACACACCAGATAACCAGATTGGCAGAAGGATTCCGAACAGGCAAGGGAAGTAATAAGATTTGTCTTTTTCCATTTATTAGTAATTATAGATATTGAGTCACGCTAGCCATGTGTACCGGCGAAGCACATATGAAGACCTAACCGAGCCGCAGAGGAGAGAGCGCATGGAAGCCCAAGGCATCGAGAAATAGCTAAAGGACAAGAACCCCGCCCGACACTCTGACTCCACCCTCCCTGCAACCGCCAGACCTGGCCCGAGCAGATAGAAGCTATCGGCCCCAGGGCAGAGCAGCTGAAATCACTCTCACTCGTGAGAGAAGGAACGAGTTCTGACCCCGTCGCACAGAACAGGCGCGTACCCGGCCAGCACGAATCGAGGCGGACATAGCGTGGGACAACCGGACTAGAGCCGCCGCCGACCCCACGGATCAGACACGGCCGCCCCCTCGGTCCCTTAGACCCAACGAGGCCCATTACACACATTTGCGAAGGACACAGGATTGAGACGATCCCTAATTGCATTCTGACATGGAAAATCATGTTAGAGCGGGAAGTAGAAGTTTCTAAGCCAATAGTTCACTCAAGATCAGAATTTAAATGAACTCCTCATTTACAGCAGGAAACATGAATCAATTCTGACATTTACTAAAATGTTTTTGGGGACAAACTCAAACATTCTGTTTCAAGAGCCTACTGACCTAACAAGACTTGCCCTTGTTACCAATGCTAATTAGACATATTTCCATGAAGTTGTCTAACCTGTTCCATCCAGCCTGTAAACTAACTGCTTGAACAATCTTAAAGGAAATAAGAAGGAACAAAAGTAAAAGAAATGGAGGTAGACCAAGGTAAATCTTTCCCAATTTAATTGAGGATTTTGGACTCTTTGAGCCTTGAAAGTAGAGTTTTATTTGCACCAGCTTGCAACCACGGTTGCATTACACAGAGGCTGGCAGTTTATGGGCAACTTTATATAAAAAATTTGCAATGTCAGACTGATTCTCAAAAGCATAATTAGTGAAGTCAAGCAGTATTTCCACAAGTTAATTCCATGAATAAAGGTTCTCACCAGGGACAAACAGAACAGTAAAAAGATTTAGACTTTTTCTAAAATAGCGAGCTCTCATTGCTTGTCTTCAGTTTGGACCTTAGTTCTGCTGATAGTTCAAGAACCAAATAACCATCCTCAACACTCAGGTCAGCCTGTCATCCCAGAGCATTTCCCGCTCTCTTGTTTGCTTACTTTCCATAGCAAGGAGGGTCTGTGGCCAAAGAGATCTGAGTCCTCAGAACAGAATTCAGGTATTCTCAGAAACAGTCATGTGGCAATGTTCTCATTACAATGTTATGACATATCAGATAAAAGCAAATCAAAGAGGCCAAATGAATGATCTAGTTTGAGACATGGGTTTTACTTTGTGTGTGGGGCCACACCCAGTGAGTGCTGTTGTGCAGCCATGGGGCCAGGGATCAAATCCAGATCCTCACAGATCCCAAGCATGTACTGAAACTTGTGAGCCATTTCTGATGCCAGAAACATCATTTTTAAAAATTCTTTGCTTATATTTTTAAAAATAGTCACTGTGAAATTACAAAGTTATTCATGCTTGGATTACAGCAAATTTTTTTTTTTCCCCCGCGACGCCGGCCGCCGCGCGGCAACCCCTCCGCCCCAGAAACATATTTTTTTAATGCATAGAAAAATGTACTCAGCAAGTCTAGAGAAAGACTTAGTGAAGCAACTTTCCCCTTTACACTAAACCTGTCTATTCCTCCTGTGGATAAGTGCCCATTTTCATGAGTCATTTGAGTTTCTGTTACTCAAGTGTTATAGACTTTCCTTTGTTTTCTCAGCAAATGAACATTTACCAAGGACAATAGGTAGAGATGCCTTTTGGTCACTCTGTAATTGGGATGTATTCTCTGCATGTAGAAATACAAAATAATGAAGAAAATGTTTGACCTGAGCATTAGATCTTTTCTTATAGGGAAGACTACAAAATGTCCAGAGTTATTTTATAGAGCATTCTATTTGAGTGTATATCTTTGAGAAGAGGTAGTTATTGATTAAATTATTGTTGAGTAGATATAAAACTGAAATCTAGGCACATTAATTAAGCAAAAGTACTCAAGCAGAGTTGTTCTTCTCCATAAATATTCCCAAATGGTCAAACTAAGCCTCATTCTAAAGTCTTTTTTTCTTCTGGGGACATTAAGAAATCATAGCTCTCATCTAATTGTTATACATGATGCTAATAATTTACTGACATCTAGAAAGAAAAGAATGAGGTCTAGCATCCAAAGATAAGGGGGTTTCCATTTGAGTAAATCTACATCTTTAAAGTGTTGTTGCTTATATCACTGCCACTATTGGCAGTAGACATATGCAACAAACTTGGTTATACATTTTAATTCCAGCTAAATTTACAAGATTGCAAATAACATGGGATCATAGGCTGAGGAAATGAGTATATTAACCAGGATGCAGTTTGCCAGCCTGGAACGGTAGTAAATCAAGGATTAGCATATCTTGATTTCAAGTAGCTATGGCAAATGCTGTGGCGATAGCTTGTATTCCCGGAATCTTCACTAGGATCTAGCAGATCTTTACCCATAAAATACAAACCTGGAAAAATAGTCCATGTTTTGAAGTATCTACTGACACCCTCAAAGACCAAGAGATAATATCCATATGAACACCAAGAACTTCTGCCACCATGGGCCTCAGACTGAAAAAATCTTGCATGGAGTAAAGGCTAAGTGAGCAGACCTGATGGTCCCAGGCGTGAGTGAAGAGATAGGTGAGCCTGGGTAGGTCTGCTGCGTCATTTTCTCTTTGAGCAGTGAAGTTATCACCCTCTTTACATCATCCATTATGACTTTGATAGATCTAATATCCCAAGAGAAGAGACTTTTGTTTGACATTTAAGTTATATACATATTTTTTAGAGAATAAGAGTAATGGAACTTACCTGCTCACACATGCAGAAAATACAAAGGAATACAGAACCAAAAAGAGAAAACAAGACAGTAAAATTTTTTTTTCTTTCTACTTGTTCCCTTTATCTCTGCACCTCAAATACCATTTCCTTCCCCCTAGATAAGCACTGTAAAATGCTAGGGGCAGGGAATATGACCTGCCCTAGGGAATATGCTTCAGATATGTGGGTTCAATACCCAGCTAAAAAATATTGCATATATTGGGTTGCACTGGCATGTGATAGGGCCCAAATGGAAATGTTACTGGCGCCCGCTCGAGCAGATCGATGAATAACGGGATGTCAAGTGATCAAGTAAGATATATCTCTATCTATCTATCTATCTTCTGCTTCTCCTGCGTCTGCCTGTCTGCTGTCTGTCTGTTCTGTCTATCTATCTATCTATCTATCTATCTATCTATCTATCTATCTATCTATCTATCTATCTATCCGGCTCAGTGTATGCCGGTCCAGAGACTCGCAGACATGGGGCAGAGCTGCTAATGGCTCTCCCTGTGACCAGCCGCTCACGAGGCGCCCGGGAGGGGTGGTGGGTTCTAGCCCTGGCCCACCATCCCAGCAGAGCCTCGCAACAAGCCAGACGACCCTCCACTCCATGAGGGCCTCCACTTTCCACATCCGACTTCTCTCTCGTCAGACCTCCACCCAGCAGACCAGTCTATCAGCGCCCGGCTTGCAGCCGCTTGCAGCCGCGCGCTTGATCAATAAATGCTGGACTTAGAGATGCCTACAAGACTATGCTACCTGCACGGCAGAGCCTGGCAAGCTACCCGTGTTGTATTTGATATATATGCCAAATACCAGTAACAATTATAGACCTCATTCCGGAATGGATTGAGGCTCTTTATGTTCCTGGAGCAAGCGGATGCCTTGGGCTCTACTAGCATGAGACAGGACATATGGAGATGTTACTGGGGCCCGCTCCAGCAAATCGATGATGAACGGGAAGACAGTGATACAGTGATACAGTGATATATGCATATATATATGTATATATATATATATATATATAGAGAGAGAGAGAGAGAGCTAATACATCTGTACAAAATTTAAATACTAAATTAGATAGAAACGACAAGCATTGTCAGTAAGTCCAGGCAAGTTGGAAAAATCAGAGTGATGGGATTTGGAAGCCTACATGAGGGGCAGGGGCAAACTTGGCTCTACATTAGCAGGTCGGCAGGTATTTATGAATCATCTGTGCTTCAGGGAGCATGGGATGTAAATGTTAGGTGTGGTTCTTGCCCGAAGTTTGCCATCAGCATGGAAATTGGACTGGCCAGATACAGACTTGGAATCATATAAGAGAAAGTTGCTTAAGAGCTGGAACCTGATAAAGCAATCAACAACTGCTCAGGAGGTTTCTGCAGGAAGGAGCATCACAGGGGAACAAATAGAAAGCCCCACTCCCTTCCCACACTGCATTTCCAGCCATAACTATGCAAACTAAGCAAGCCTAAAGACATGGTGACTATGGTGCCCAGGCAAGTTTTTTAGAGCCTTGCCCACTGTAGAGACCCCAGAGCCAGCCCGCTGCAGCCTTCTCCCTACCTTTCAGGCTATCCTCCACAGCCAAGAGAATGAGTTTCTAAAGGTGCAGGAGACTCATCTCTGTTTGAATGTGAAAATATCTCTTTCAACCACCAAAGAATCTGATCTTTTTGTTGTTGTTGCTTTGGGGTTACACCTGGCTATGCTCAGGGCCCCCTCCTGATTCTGAGCTTAGAAATCATTCCTGACTGGGCTCAGGGACCCTCTGGGAATCCGTTGATTGAACCTGGGTCAGCTACATGGTAGGCAAGTGTCCTACCTGCTGTACTATTAGTCTAGCTCCAAGTTTGACTTTCAGCAAAGTTCCAGACCCTCCCCTAACTGATGCTAAATCTCCTTCTAAACTTGTATCTAGTTTCCTAGTATGGTCCCATTGCGTGATCGACATGAATGACCCACCACTCCCCAAAGCACCTGAGTGCAATCTTCATGCGATTCACACCCTTTCCCCGCGAGCCACGGAAGAGCAGGCTTGGGAAAAGCAGGCTGGAAGCTGCCACTCTGGACCCAGTGTGAGGTGGGGAAGCAGGTGGGAGTGTGGGAATGCAGAGAGGGCTGTTAGGGAGTAGCAGCAGATTGCAAGGACTGATTGAATGTAAAGTTGGAGGGAGAGATGAGTCAGAGTAACTCACCTTAGATTGTGGGCAAGTGAATAGACTCCTCTCCCATGAACAGCTTTTTATCCATCCTGCGATTGCTAGAAGTTCATGTTTATTTCACACTGACTATATTATGGAGCCACATATAACTATAGTTAAGGTCACCAATATATATTTATTAAAAATAATATAGGCATGGAAAACTCTAAAAGTGTTGTATGGTTAAATTAAACGCTTTCCACTCAAACAAGCGATTTTTGTTTTGTGGCAACACTTGGTAACACTCAAGGGTTACTCCTGGTTCTGCACTTAAGAACACCCTAAGCAGTGCTTGGGGGATCATATAGGATGGATGCCAGGTATCAAACCAAGGTTAGCTGCTTGTAAGCCAAGTGCCTTAACCACTGTACCATCTCTCTGGTCCCTAAGTTCCTCTCTGGTCATCTCATTAACATAAACAGTTAATGAGAATCTTTTATTTCATTTCATAGTTCCTCTTATTTCATATCTTATTTCATATCTACTTTATATATTTTATTTCATTTCCCTGTGAATGTGAGGACAGACTTGTAAAACCTATAGTGAGAAATTTGACTGGATTTTGGTACCAGCAAAATATTTGCAAGTACCCAGGACTTATTTTTTCTTTCTTCTACTGTGTAATATAAGACTGCGCACAGATCTTAGGGGCATAAGACATAAGGCCAGTATTCAGAGGGTAGTCAAACCCTCTTGGACTCTAGTTCAAGTTCTCAAGAAGAAAAATAACCAGTACTTCTTCTAAGGAAAGAGGGAAAATCTACTAGAATCTAAGATGACCAATTATAATTATAAAGTTGTTTGGTAAGCAGGGGATCCCACAACAATTCCTTAGCAAGTCTAGCTTTATTTATTTTTATTTTTCTACTTGATATGAACACTGTGGTTTTAAAAAGTTGTTCATAATGCATTCATTACAGCATTCATGATTCCAGAACCAATCCTAGTATAAGTGTGACCTTCCCTCCACCATTGTCCCAACCATTCCCAAATTTGTCCTTTTGGAGGATTAAAATAATTTATTTTATATTGCTTGCTACAACTAAATGGCTACTGGAACTATCAAAATATACTTCAGTAAAATAAGATTTGTGAAAAATTGTTATATCTTACCATGTAAACATTAAGTCTTTGGGGACTTATTAAGTTGTTGTCAATAGTTGAGCCTTCTTTGTTAATGGTTTTGTTTAATGTCTGGATTTTTTTTTTTTGCTTCTTTTTTTTTTTTTTTGGATCACACCCGGCGACACTCAGGGGTTACTCCTGGCTCTGCACTCAGGAATTACTCCTGGCGGTGCTCGGGGACCATATGGAATGCCGGAAATCGAACCTAGGCGGGCATATGCTGGCCGCGTGCAAGGCAAACGTCCTACCTGCTGGGCTATCACTCCGACCCCTAATGTCTGGATTTCTTTACAATAAAAATATACCCCAGGGGATGAGAAGACAGTTCAATGGACTGGAAGTCCAGGCTTTGCATGTGGGAGTCCAAAACTCGATCTCCAGTACCACATGCTTCCCTGAACATCTCGGGAGAAACACCCAAATACCACGTTCCAGGAGTACTTCCAGGTGTGGCCCCCAAGCCAAACCAACTAAACTAACAAATAACTGGGTGTATCTCAGTGGCCAGTATATGCTCCCTGAATAAGGTCCTGGTGATGATTGGTGGAAGGTATTGGGAATGCTGGTAGTAAGCTGCAGAAACTGTCTATCAAAAACATAAATGTGGGGCTGGACTGATAACTTGGCACATGGCCAACCTGGGTTCAATCCCTCACTCCCATTTTGGTCTCCCCAGAACCCCACCAGTGTTGGATGGCAGGCCTAGCTAGCTTGGGAGCTTTGCTGTTTAATTCACTCACAGTTTTATCTATTTACATGTTCTTAAGCCAGGGTTCATGCTAATGAGATCTCTCTCTTCTGTAAACATTGGTGGAGCATGTAGCAGTTAGAGTCATTTTGACTCTGAATCAGTAACTTCTGAAACATTACTATAATCTCAACTATTATTTCAATGTTATCTAGATTGGTCACAGCTCCTCTTTATACCCACTGGTTCCAGCATGGGGCAGTTAGAGTTTACCAAGAGACTACTACCCTGGCTACGTTGACACTATCATTTAAGGTTAAGGAAGGTTCATGCTAGTTTGCCCTCAAGCAGGCAAGCATGACCCTTTCAGTAAACAGAATACAAGACACTCAGAATCACCTTGGTACAGAATAGAAAATAGATGGACCTTGTGGGTACCATCTAGATCACATGAAACCCTGAAATTATGGTGTGGTTTCTCCCCATTGAGATGTATTTCTTTATACCAGCTCTCTCACTCTCTCCAGTGATTTGACATAAGAGATAATCTCCGAGAAAGGGACTTTGTCTCTGGTATAACCATTTATTTAGATTTCATTCAAGGTCTACACCTAGAAGCTGATTTGTTGATCTTTGTAGACAGGACTCTCCTGTAGATTAGGGTTACTTTTGGATATATTAGTGGACTGACTTGAGTTAGGAGAGTCCACTTTAGTAAGAGACTTAGGCCCTCATGTATGGTCTAAGTTCTGACCAAGAACTAGAGGTCTGGAGAATCCTATTATCTTGGACTGTAGCTGAGAAGCTTGTTTTAGTAAAAAGCCTTTTTAAAACTGCGCTGGACTCCTGAGTTTTCATCCATTCCCCCACCAGCTTTGGAGGTATGAAGGGAACTCATTTCCTAATATTGTTGGGGACCCCAGCGGCTCCCTGACACACCAGGAGTGATCTCTGAGCACAGGGGCTATGAGTAGGCCCTGAGCACAACCAGGTATGACCCCAAAACAAACAAATAAAAAATGTAAACATCAACACAATCGCAACCATATCATCTAACATATAAATCTTATTTTTTAAATAATATAAGAAAACTTTAAAAGGTTTAGGCTGGTCCCTGGCACCAACATTATATATCTAACTCCCCAAACCGGTCCCTCCATCTGCAGTTTCACTCTCATCACTCCATTCTTATGCCACAGTCAACTTTTGTCAAATCCTTTGTCATAGCATTTGTATCTCTTGACACTCATTTAAAATATTCCCTTGGAAATATACATGGGGAAGCCAAAAATACGCGAGTGGAAACACCATCCCTACTTTTATGTTCATCACTGTATCACTGTCTTCCCGTTCATCATCGATTTGCTCGAGCGGGCCCCAGTAACATCTCCATATGTCCTGTCTCATGCTAGTAGAGCCCAAGGCATCTGCTTGCTCCAGGAACATAAAGAGCCTCAATCCATTCCGGAATGAGGTCTATAATTGTTACTGGTATTTGGCATATATATCAAATGCAACACGGGTAGCTTGCCAGGCTCTGCCGTGCAGGTAACATACTCTTGTAGGCATCTCTAAGTCCAGCATTTATTGGTGAACCATGCAGCTGCAAGCGGCAGCGCGAGCCGGGCACTGATAGGCTGGTCTGCTGGGTGGAGGTCTGACAAGAGAGAAGTCCGGATGTGGAAAATGGAGGCCCTCATGGAGTGGGGGGTCGTCTGGCTTGTTGTGAGGCTCTGCTGGGATGGTGGGCCAGGGCTAGAACCCACCATCCCTCCCGGTGCCTCGTGAGTGGCTGGTCACAGGGAGAGCCAGTAGCAGCTCTGCCCCATATCTGCGAGTCTCTGGACAGGCATACCTGAGCCAGATTTAAGAAAGACTGCTGCAGGGGTGGAACTTCGATGAGCTGGGCGCTGATAAGCTGGTCTGCTGGGTGGAGGTCTGACGAGAGAGAAGTCCGGATGTGGAAAATGGAGGCCCTCATGGAGTGGGGGGGTCGTCTGGCTTTTGTTGAGGCTCTGCTGGGATGGTGGGCCAGGGCTAGAACCCACCATCCCTCCCGGGTGCCTCGTGAGTGGCTGGTCACAGGGAGAGCCAGTAGCAGCTCTGCCCCCATATCTGCGAGTCTCTGGACAGGCATACCTGAGCCAGATTTAAGAAAGACTGCTGCAGGGGTGGAACTTCGATGAGCTGGGCGCTGATAAGCTGGTCTGCTGGGTGGAGGTCTGACGAGAGAGAAGTCCGGATGTGGAAAATGGAGGCCCTCATGGAGTGGGGGGTTGTCTGGCTTGTTCACGAGGCTCTCCTGGGATGGTGGGCCAGGGCTAGAACGCCACCATCCCTTCCGGGCGCCTTTTATGTTCATAGCAGCATTATTCACAATAGCCAGAATCTGGAAACAATCAGAGTGCCCGAGAATCGATGACTAGATAAAGAAGCTTTGGTACATCTACACAATGGAATACTATGCAGCTGTTAGGAAAAATGAAGTTATAAAATTTGCCTATAAATGGATGGACATGGAGAAGATTATGTTGAGTGAAATTAGCCAGAAGGAGACAGAGACAGAATGACTGCATTTATTTGCATGACATAAATAGATATGTACATATTATGATACCAATATCCAAGATCAAGTGAAACATGTATCAGGTCTTGTCAAAGGTGGAAATTATCACAAGCGTGTGGGAGTCAGAGGCTAGATAAGACAGAAAATGGAACAGTGTGCTAACAATTGTCGAAAGTACTAATACCAACCTAGAACTGAGCATTAAATAGAGGCAAAAAGATACACATGACAACCCTTTAATGTATGTTCTGTAATCCATAGCCTGGAAGGGAAGGAAAAGAGAAAGAGAGAGAAAGGGAAAAGAAATAAAGAACCTGCCATGGAGGCGGGCTGGGGGAGGGGGAGGGAACCGGGGACGTTGGTGGTGGGAGATGGGCACTGGTGGCGGGATGGGTGCTGGAACACTGTATGACCAAAACCCAAATGTGAACTCTTTTTAATTGTATATCTTTGTAATTGTATATCTCACGGTGGTATAATAAAATACTTAAAAAAATATTCCCCTGGAATTGGTCCTTATCCAGCACTCAGTCACCCAATTAAAAAGTTCCTTATTACATCCATGCACAAGCCGCCTAGCCTTCTGGTCTCCAGATGACTGAGGGTGGTCTTCAGGGCTGTGTGGGCCAGCCCTTGCCTGATTCTAGGCCTCATCTTCAACCACTGCTCTAGCTCCTCCCCACAGAACCACCTTACCTGGTTCCTCAAACATGCAATACTCAGTTCCCCAAAACTTCTTGTATGGATTTCTCAGTGAGACAAAATAATCAATGAACACAAGTATTTGGTTTCTTATATTTCTTGTGCTTATTTTCTAAAAAAATGGATTTTACTCCCCTTGTCAGGGACCCCAGACTGCGAGACCATCAGGTTTACCTAGGAAGGAGAGACGCAGGCAGCTGACTTATTCCAGGTAGGTCCAGCTACCACCCAGCCAAGATCTCTGGACCCTAGGTGGGATGGAGGCAGATGAGTCCCTGACTTTCCAAAGGCCCAGTGCTCACCCACCCACATCCGACTCCCACCAATGCCAGAGAAATGGCCTTGATGTCAGAGAGGCCAGAGAGAACTCTCTGGCATCTGATTGTACAGCTCCAAAGCCCCCTGAGGGAACAGCTGCATATGTGGCCTCGCATAACACCTCCAAATTTCACAGCGCTGACAGCCCAGGAGAAACAAGAACATTAGATGAGAATATTGAGTAGAAGCCCACTAAACAAAATGAGGTGAAACAATAACACAGAAGATGCAACTTGCACTGAACAGCTCAGTAAATCCTCAGGCCATGACATTAGCAACACCATTACAGATGTATGTTGTAATAAGCAACTTAAGGTAAATGAATTAGTGCCTACTAAAGGAGCAGGTCCTGAATCAACCAGATGCCATTGGGCTACATTGGCACGTGATAGGGTCCAATGGAAATGTTACTGGCGCCCGCTCAAGCAAATCGATGAATAACGGGATTCAAGAGATCAAGAAGTGATCAAGGGAACAGGCTTGGGGGGTGGGTGGGTGGAATCTGGAGACATTGGTGGAGGGAAGGACACATTGATGGTGCGACTGGGGCTAGAATATTGCATATCTGAAGCAACTATATTGTGAACAACTTTGTAATTCAAAGTGTTTAATAAAGTTTAAAAGAGAACAAAGAAAATATTCTCTAGGCAAGTGTGTGCCAGGGTTTGAACTAGTGAGGTAGTACAGCGGGTAGGGTGTTTGCCTTGCATGCAGTGACCCAGGTTTGATACTGCTACCCCATGTGGACCCCCAAGCCCTACTAGGAGTGATTTCTAAGCTTAGTGCCAGGAGTAAGCTCTGAGCATTGCTGAGTGTGGCCCCCAAACAAAAGAAAACAAATGAACTCAGCCTCATACTTACTAGACAAGTGCCTTAACTCGTTGATGTCAGCACTGCAATTTGTGTTAAGCTATGTTCAAGTGTTAACCACTGTTGGTATGTTCTGGCATCAACATGGTAAGCCATGGAGGAATCTTCCAAATCCCCAGACGGGCATTCTGACATCCATCTCTTCTGAGTCTAATTGGGGTAAATATGCCCCCAGATCAAAAAACTGAATTTAGTCCCAGGAGCCCTAGTCCCCATCCTGCAAAAATAACGCTGCCTGGAACATCCTGAACTCAGCGTCCTGTTGCTGTCCCTCCTCTGACATGCTGCCTTCTTACCTTGTAACTCTTTGGTTTGCCATGAGACGCAAACATTTTGCTTAGCAATTTTTTAAAAAAAAATTCTTTAAATTATAATGCTAAAGTCAGTTACGGTAATCCTACTCAAGATGGATGCATAATCCTGACCTGCTGGACTTTGATAACAATCAAAATTATATTATTTTTAAAATCTTCAACATCAGAAATAATTCTTTTGCTTCGCTGTATTTAGTCCTATTTTTTTTACCATATTTAGTCAATTAAATATGACTAAATACCCACGCCAGACCCACAGCTAATCTGTAACCCCGGAAGAAATCCAGACCCATCCACTTCAGACCCACAGCTGCGCTGCTCGGCCGGCCTCATGTGGAAGCAATCCATGGAGCTGACCTCCCGGTAAGAGGCTCCAAGGGTTTGCTCATATGTGTGGGGGAGAGACCATGCTGGCTGGACTCGGAGCGGAGATTTGGGCCCTCTCCTTTCCTCTGCCTCCATGCCAACTTCCCTGGAACAGAGACCCACCTACACCAGACCCATAGCTCCATTGGTGCCGGCCGCAAAGGCCGCATGATATTGTTAGATAGTGCTGATTTTAGGATAAGGTCCTTCCCAGGATCTTTCACATTTATACATTATATAAAGCTCTAGACAGGTTCTAACTGATTCCCATAGGCCTAGCAAGAAGCCAGAGTAACCCACACATCATGCAGTCAGTCATTCTCAACACCCAGACTCCATAGTTCCTCAGAGCTCCATCCAAGAGAAAACCTGATCTTTCCCCTTTAAGTTTCATCAGTAAATGCTTGAGATGGGAGCCTTCTACTGTGAGTATACCATCTACACGGCAGAGCACGGAAAGCTGCCCATGTTTTATTTATTTGTTATGCCAAAAACTGTAACAATTATGGACCTCAGTTCCATGACCTGAAGAATGGTTTGAGGCTCTTCCTGTCCCTGGAGCAAGCAGATGCCCTTTTGGGCTACACTTGTCTGTGACAGGACTATGGAGATGTTACTAGTGCCTGCTCAAGCAAATCGATGAACAATGGGAAGACAGTGATGCAGTGATACCATGTTTAGTGAATAAACTTTTACACTAGTATAGGACCATTGCCAGTACTGGGGGTACTGCCTTGTATTCTCTTCTCTCTTGGTGCCTCATAGCTGGCTGTAATTGATCTGTTCTTGGATAAGTGAATTTATGGAGTACCAACTTTTTTTTAAAGTTCTGCAAAAATTGAGCTAAGGCTCTTACTAAAACTGCTCTAACCACTGCTTCATTATTGCAGTACACTGCTGCCCAGAGTCTCTGCATCTTACCTGGAGTTGCCTCCTGCAGGACACTTTGTAGATAGGAGGAGGACAGTTTGAATGTGGCAGTTTATCTGACCATGTATTTTATACTGGCTGGTATAAATATTCTCTCATGATGCCACAATGAGAATGAGCGCCCGCTCGAGCAAATCGATGATGAACGGGAAGACAGTGACAGTGATGCCACAATCATCGTGGGACTAGCTAGATTTTACCGGTGTATATTTGACTGGGCACGTTGGGTCTCTAAGTAATTAGACCAAAAAGAAATGCTGTTTGCCTCCAAGCAAGCAAGCATGGTTCTCTGATAACTCACTGTATCACTGTATCACTGTCTTCACGTTCATCATCGATTTGCTTGAGTGGGCACCAATAACATCTCCATATGTCCTGTCTCATGCAAGTAGAGCCCAAGGGCAGCTGCTTGCTCCAGGAACATAAAGGGCCTCAAACCATTCTATCAGGTCATGGGAATGATGTCTAAAATTGTTACTGGTATTTGGCATATCAAATATGACACGGGTAGCTTGCCAGGCTCTGCTGTGCGGGCAGCATACTCTTGTAGTCATCTCTAAATCCAACATTGATGAGCCGGCGCGTGATAGGCTGGTCTGCTGGGTGGAGGTCCTGACGAGGGAGAAGTCTGGATGTGGAAAATGGAGGCCCTCATGCAGTGGGGGTCGTCTGGCTTGTTACGAGGCTCTGCTGGGGTGGCGGGCCAGGGCTAGAACTCGCCATCCCTCCCGGGTGCCTCATGAGCGGCTAGGGCACAGGGAGAGCCAGTAGCATCTCTGCCCCATGTCTGTGAGTCTCTGCTGATAACTCAAAGGCAGATAATATACAGACTACCATGAAGTAAAGACAAGACTCTTGTGAAGGCTTGAATATTTAACTGACTATAGAATATTCTTTGGTATAGATGCATGCCTTTGTATTCTGAGATACAGTTCATCTCAGAAACTCCTTCTCTACCCTGCAGAGGCACTTCCAAGGCATATCTTGGCTCCGCAATGGGTCTAGGTGAGGTCAAAGTGTCTCAAAGGGTCTAGGTGAGGTCCTGGGAGAAATTACCTGAGGGCATTTGACCCTGATGGCTTTTCATTTGAGTGGGAGATCTGAACTGCAGGAATATAAAACCAGCCTGTTTCCTTTCTCGCATTCTCTTTTGGGGGCTATTTTGGGTCGCTCTCTCTTTCCCCTTTCTGCTGGCACCTTGTCTCTGTCTCCTCTCTACAGGGCCTTAAAATGTGGTGGCCGCCATCTTGGCCTACACATGGCTGGGGCGAGCTGGGAACACTAAGTATGGGGCTTTTTCCTATTGCTGATTTGTATGCCTGAATCTGTGATAAGTAAAGCACTTTGAAACTTTGCTGGATTCTTGTGTCTTTCTCTGTCTGCCAGTTGCCAATCCCCTGGGACAAAAAGGGGTTCCCTGACCCTGCTCCTGAATTTTTGTGCGGGGCGCCTCAGCGGTTCCCAGCACTTCATCTCCCAACCCCTGAAACCATGATATAGGTCATGATAGGGCGGTGCCTCTCTTCTCTGAAAGAGGTCATTTAAGAGAATAATTAGGTCAGAGAGATAGCCCAAGTGCTGTAGGCAGGCAGACAGGGGGGTGCCCGCATGGCAATGAACTGTCCCCATTAGGCTGTCACCTTTGGGAACCAGGAATGAAGACCTGATAAGACCCATTAACCAACAATGGACCCTGGGGAAGCTGGGCCCACCTCCTTCTGCACAGCCCTTAGTCCCCATCAACCTCTGATGGCCCAGCAGAAGATTCTAGAGCATTCCAACCCAAAGGGATAAAAGCCCCCTTTGGAAATCGGTTGGGACTTGATTGCTCTCTGTCTCTGGAGCAGCCCGCATCTCCCCTCTTGAGATGTGTACTCTCTTTGCCTACTCCTTCCCCATCCTTAAACCTCCATAATAAAAATCTGTTTTACTTTACTGCTTGTCAACTCCTGAAAATTCTTTTTCTGCGCTGGAAGACAAGAACCCTGAGGAAACCCTGGGTAAGACCTACAACTGACTTTCCTTTCCTGCAAAGAGCAATTCCTCCCTCCAGCCTGAATCTGTGGCTCCCTGAGAAATCTTGGGTGGTGGGGATCAACTACCATGCCTAGAGATCAAGCGGACATCAAGTGTGGCTTGACGGCCACCTCGTGGGGCTGGTGGGGCTCAGGCCCATGCCATGCAAGGGCTCATCTCAGACTTTATCAGTCCTAAGCCTGCCCAGCGGGTCCCAGGTGGCAGAGGAGGCTGGGGAGAAGCGACCATCTCTTTCCCCTTCCCGGCCTCACATAAGCCACCTGTGGGGTCCACCTACATCACAAGTAGTAGAGCACCTGCCCAGCAAGTGCAGTGCCCCGAGTCTGTCCTGGGTAGCATCTGCTGCCCCTCCTGCACCTCTGGGTGTAGCTCTGGAGGCCTCTGAGCACCAAGAGATGTCCACACATGCAGTAACTCAGGCTGAGTTACCCCAGGTCCCTCAAATTCTGCTGGATTTTTTTCTTTCTACTGAGGAAGTCAACTAATTCATTAAACACATATCTTGCCTTTCTAGTTGCCGTAGCATTTCAGGGAAGCTAGCTGCAGATGCTGAGGAAATTGTTCTCTACAAAAACATGCCAACTAAATAATTCAAAATGAAATGATAGAATTAGAAGTCATTCCTGTGCACCCCCAATTTTATTATTGCTTCATGCCACAATCATCTGTAAAACTATCTGACGAAAGAAAGGTAAGGAACAGGATATTCAAACTGCCAAATTAACCCCAGGGATTACTTGCCATAAACAAGAGGACAACACAAGGTCTGTGAAGTCTGGCCCTTCCTGCCTTACCCATGATCAGTTTTACCATCACTGAAAGTGGACCTACCTGATGGGACTATTTCTCCTGATGAGTAAAGATACAGAGCACCGCATCACCCATGAAGTCCCACTTCTATAAATCTTTAACCTCAATATAACCATGAGGAAGCCACAAAGATGGAAGACTAAATCAACATCAAAGAATCAGAAAAAAAATCCAGAGCAAAAGGTGGAACCACTCCCATAACAAGCGCTTCAGACTCTTGAGTTAAGATCATTCAAAGGAAAAGCAAGAACAACCAGGACCAAGGCCGAGCTGTTCTAGGTCAGAGAAACCCAGGAAACATAATATCCAAACAGCAGTTTGTCCTTCACTCCGCTTTAGTGAACCAGATGGAAAAGATACCCTGTGGTAATGGGGGAAATTTGAATATGGGCAGGAGGTAAAATGATGTTAGATAATGTTAGGTAAAATCATGATACTGTAGATGCCATGTACACTTGCAGAAAAATATCCATTTTTAAAAGACATGTGCTGGTGTACTTAGGGGCAAAAGGTTTGAGATTTATGTCTTAGTAAAATACAAAAAGTACGTGGAAACTATTAAATGCTAACATAATATGTATATCGACGTTTATCTAATTATTCTATTTTTGGGGTGAGTGGGCTTCTGGGTCACACCCAATAGTGCTCAGGGCTTACTCCTGGCTCTTATACTCAGGGATCACTCTTGGCAGTTCCGGGAGATCATATGCAGTAGCGGGGTGTACCCGAGGCCAGCCAAGAGCAAGGCAAGCACCTCAAGCCCTGTATTAGCTCTCTGGTACCTGAGTATTCTAAATTTTCTAGATATTAAACATTTTCATGTTAAAAGATGAAAAAGACAGGGAGATCTGTGGAAATAGCTCAAAGGATTAGAGAGCCAGTCTTGCATTTAAGAGCCCAGATTTAATCCTGGTATAGCATGGTCCCCCAGCACCACCAAGAGTGACCTCTCCCAGTTGCAGTCAGCAATAGCCCCCTGAGCACCACATGGTGTGGCCCGTGAAATAAGAAAAAAATGTGGCTTTAAAAGCACTTGACATATAATGAACATTAAATAAGCAACAGCAATTGGTACTATATCATCGGCAAAGAGGAAAACGCATACTCTCACACTACCTCCAAACATCAAAGCCGCACTTGAAACACGTATTTGATTATTCCAGTGAGCAAAAGCCACCTTCCTGGCAGGATTCTGAGCCAGCGTGCCACCACCTCTGCTTTTAAGCACAGCCACGCCGTGGCTGTCTGCACTTCACGCTGCTCTCAGGAGATGAAAATGTAGGTCTTTAGTGAATTCTTTTGAAAGTCTTTGCTTTCTTTTCTCTTCCTATACTTCATGCTAAGAGCCTAATTTTTCAGAAGGCGATTTTTCACAGCACCATCTCAACAATTTTTTCTGAAGTTAAGCACTGGTGGTTCCTCAAACACAAAAATCTTTTCTTACTCCACTGAAGCATTTCTTGAGCTTCCCATTGTAGGTTTCAGTGTATTGACCCTGTCAATCAATTCACATAGGAAGGGCAATCACCCCTGCTTTGCTTTTTGGTTTTGTTTTAGTGTGACTGCTTATATCGGGCCTGAAGCCCAGAGCCTCGCACATTCAAGGCAAGTGCCATCCCACTGAGCATCATCCTGCCTCTTTGTTTTGTTTTCCACTTTCTCAAGAGGAATCAAAACCAGCTAATATCAGTTCACATTGGTCACATATAATGCACCAAACTAAATGGTTTTAATTTTTATTTTTTTTTAATTTATTTTTGACAATTACAAAAATGTTCATGTTTGGGTTTAAAGCCATACAGTGTTTCAGCACCCATCCCCTCCACCAGTGCCCACCTCCCACCACCAATGTCCCCGATACCCTCCCACCTCCCCTAGCCTGCCTCAATGGCAGGTTCTCCATCTCTTTTCTCTTCTCTCTCCTCTATTCTGGGATCCTGAGTATTATGCAAATAGTATTTTATATATGCAAATACCATGCAAAAAAGTATTTCTATCTTCATTTTACAATTGAGAAAACCAAGGTTCAGGAGAATCATTTGTTTGTCACTGTCATGGTGAGCAAAGCAGACACGAATAGTCAAGCAACCTGACTGTCCGCATTGAGCTTGACAGGGCATTGCTGCCTCAGTGTCTCCAACTGTGAACGCTGTTGATTGGCATATAACTGGTTTTTTTTTATAATAATGCCCTTTGCCTGTAGGTTTTACTCTCCAGGGCCTCCATTACAGTCCACTGTATTCTGAAACTATTATTCACTGTAAGATATTTTGTGAATGGTCCCATTTCTATCCAATGTGACTTATAGCAATATATTGGTATAAGGGTTTTATTTTATTATTAGTGATTACTGGTAATTTATTACAGGGTCTAATTTGTAAACCACACTTCATCATAATCATGTATAGATAGGAAAATATATGTATAATATTTGACCCCATCTACAATTTCAGGCATCCACTAAATGACCATACATACACTCAGGGACAAAGGGTGAACCACTGCAGTCCACTTTCAAGGGTCACCTCAAGTCAGAAGATCTATATTTATGTCCCCTCACTGGAACTCACCACAGCTGATGCTGATAGGATGAATATTGTTTGTACACTCCCCTTACTGTGCACGTTTATCTGGATTGCACACTCACCTGGGTGTGCTCACTGAGATTTGCCCTCGTTCAGCTGTGGCACTTACACACGTGCTCACCAGGGCCACAGTCTTAGTTGAGGCATCAAATCGTAGCTGTGGTCCTTGCTGGGGATCACTGTGGTGCTCACACACAGGCTTAGCAGCAGATCACACTTCCTTCCTCTGGTGCCTGTGGGTCTTTCAGCCGGAGTGCATCTCAGGGGCCTATATATATATATATATATATATATACATATATATATATATACATATATATATATACATATGGACAGAGAGATAGTAT
>JAJIBD010001848.1:0-67500 GCA_021461705.1 Cryptotis parvus
GGAATATTGAGAATAGTTATATAAGACTGGGCACCCTGGCAGGAACTCAGAGCCATGGCAGAGCCTGGCAAGCTACTAGTGATGTATTTGATATGCCAAAAAAAAACCAGTAATAATAATGGACCTCATTCCCAACGAATGGAGACATTACTGATACCCACTCAAGCAAATCAATGAACAACAGGAACACAAGTGACAAGTGATATCATAAGAATTGTAAAACTTTTTTTAAAAGCCTAAAAATTAGCTTTAAAAAAGTGAATCTATGGGACTATTTCAGAGATTGGGACACATTCTGAGTTCATGAGGACTCTAGTTGCATCCCCAGTACACCTTCTGTCTGTGATGAACTCTGGCCAGGTTGACCCTCTATTGCCTTGGAGTGATTTGCTGGCTCCTTGAACATTTTTGGAAGGTCCACTCACCCCCAAACATATAACCTTATTTTCTAAAACATTTAGAAATTTTTGGGGATCAACAATACCTAAAATCAAAAAATGAAGTTATGAAATTTGCTTATAAATGGATGGAAATGGAGAGGATGAGGTTGAGAGAAATTAGACAGAAGGAAAAGACAGATATATAATGACTGCATTCATTTGCATCTTATATTTATATATATGTATATATGTATATATATATATTATGAAATCAATATCCAAGGTCAGGCAAAACATGGATCAGGATGTCTTGTCAAGGTGGAATCTACCACCAACGTGTGGGAGTCAGAGGTTAGGTAAGATGGAGAAGGGAACAATGTACTAATTGTCGAAAATGATAATATCAGCCTAGAACTGAGCATTGAATACAGGCAAAAAGATACACATGATAACCTCTAAATATACGTATTGTAATCCACAGTGTGTAAGAGAAGGAAGAGAGAAAGAGAGAGAGAAAGAAAGAAAAGAGCTAAAGAACTCTCCATAGAAGCAGGCAAGGTGAAGAGGGAGGGAATCTGGGACATTGGTGATGGGAAATGGGCACTGGTGGAGGGTTGGGTGCTGGAACATTGTATGACGTAAAAACCCAAACCTGAACTTCTTTTGTAATTGTATCTCTCATAGTGGTATAATAAAATTAAAAAGTAAATAAATAAATAAAAACAAAAAAGAAATATATTCACAATTAAAAAACACAATAATAATAATAGTAATAGTAATAATAATAATAATAGCAACAGTACTTTTTAGAGCATTACAAATTTTCAGTCATTTTCATACATGGTAATATCACAAATGTATAAGACAGAGTTGACATTTGCTCTTATTGTCAAGAATAAAAAATATTTTTTTTCAAAATTAAAAAAAAATACCTAAAATCATAATATAATGCTCCATGGTACCATGACTCAAGATGTTTCTCTCTTATTGCTTTGCACTATTTGGGCACCATTTGTAAGACTAAAGAAGATGGCTATAAAAAACACAGGTACTTGATTTTTTGGGTGATGGATACCACGTAGCTGTGTTCAGGGCTTAGTCCTGGCCCTCCAAGGTATCATTCCTGGAGGGCTTGGAGGACCATATGATGTCAGAGATGGAACCTGGGTCAGCTGCATGCAAGGCAAGCATCCCTCCCCACTGTACTATAATTCTGACTTCAAAGGCACTGTAATTTTTATTCTCGCATTTCAGTTTATCACATTTAAGCTTATCACACTTCAGCTTGTCACGTTTCCACATATAGGAAAGTAGTTAAGCCACAAGGCACTTCAGAAATTGATACACAATTATTCCATATGAAGGGAAAAGAACTTAGTCTCATTGTCACCAAGTCACAAGAGAGTCTAAAAATTCAGAAGGTCATATGCCTCACTAAATTGTAAATGTTTTACTAAAGAAAGCAAAAACAAATAGGAGAGGGAAGTCAATAGGATTTCAGGAAGTAATTCAGAAGAACATCTCTTTCTGCTTAAATAATTGCAATTTTTTACCTTCTGAAATTATAATCTCATACAAATGTGATTAAAGTATAATAGAGATAACCCTCAGGAATCCTTCACTCAAGCTACTATTCAAGCTACCTTCACTCATCCTCTCCCTGGGAGGGATGGCGGTTCTAGCCCCTGGGCCGCCACCCCAGCAGAGCCGCACAACAAGCCAGATGACCCCCCCCACTCCATCGGGCCACCATTTTCCACATCCAGACGTCCCTCTCGTCAGAACTCCACCCAGCAACAGCCTATCACAGCCCGGATCATCGACACCCACCCTGCAGTAGTTTTTTTTCAATCGGCCTAGGTATGCTGATCCAGAGACTTACAGACATGGCGCAGAGCTGCTACTTGCTCTCCCTGTGCCCAGCCGCTCAAGAGGCGCCCAGGAGGGATGGAGGGTTCTAGCCCTAGCCCGCCACCCCAGCAGAGCTGCACAACAAGCCCCACTCCATCGGGCTGCCATTTCCCACATTCTGACTTCCCTCTCGCCAGAACTCCACCCACTCCACCCAGTAACAGCCTATCACAGCCTGTCTTGCGGCGCACGGTTCATCTATAAATGCTATATTTAGAGGTGACTACAAGGGTATGCCACCTGCACAGCAAGTCTGTCAAGCTGCCCGTGTTGTATTTGATATGCCAAATACCAGTAACAATTATATTAGTTCATTCCTATGACCTAATACAATGGTTTAAGGCTCTTTATGTTCCTGGAATGAGCAGATGCCCTTGGGCTCTACTAGCATGAGACAGGACATATGGAGATATTTCTGGTGCCCACTCGAGCAAATCGATGATCAATGGAAGGATAGTGATAGTGATAGTGAAGCTACTATAAATTTTGTTTGGTATTTGTTTCTCTTTAAAGCAAGATTCATAAAAAGAATCAAATTTTGAGGTGGTTTGGTGATTTTTCATATATTTGATATAAAAAATTGATTTTCCATTCTATATTTTCAACCATTAGGATTCATTCATCTGTGGCTGGAGAGATAGTATAGCACGTAGGGTATTTACTTGCATGTGGTATACCCAGTTCTGATCCCTGGCATCCTATAGTAATCTCTGAGTAATGCCAGGATTAATTCTTGAGTGCAGAGTCAGAAGTAACCTCTGGGCATAGCTGGGTGTGATCCCCTCCCCAAAAAAAAAACAAAAAAAAAAGAAAAGAAAAAATGCATTATTATATGCCACAGGAGAAAATGATATGTCTTCTATGAAAAAAATTTAAGCAAAACCAGTGTATATCTGAAAACTCTTGAAATTCACAATAAAATTTGCATTGTTGTAATGAATTGTTAGATTATTATCTGTTTAATACATACTATAAGTCAATCTATCCAATGTCTTGTTGCAAATATTCCATTTATTCAAATGCGAAAATTGCCACTAAATGCCACTATGATATGTCTTCTCAAATCCCTATAGAAACAGTATGTTCAGTCACTGGCTGACTACAGTCATTAACGCAAAGATCATGTATACACAATTTCATCAATCATTTCATCCCAAATTTGTACCACTATTCTGCTTATTGTCCTCTAAACAGTGTTGGGAGGTCCCGAGGTTTACACTGAGTTGTAAATATAGATAAACAAAGGAAACATTACAGTAGCTCTCCTCTGAAGCTACCAGGTAAGTTAAATTTAGGTTTAAGCCCTACATGAATGCTCTAGATTCCATCAAAGGTACAATTTCATAAGATTTTATAAGTTTTCCATTTTACAGCAACTCATTTTTGTTTGCTAGGCACTGTGCAAATAACAAAATAAATTTTAAATGATTACTATGATATTTAAAGAGAGGAACTGCTACCTATCTTTTACAGAAGAAATAATATTGACTCCATAAAATTATACAAACTTTATACAGTTTGAGAGATTGCAAAGAGAATTAACAAAGATAAGAAAGTCTGTGCTTCTCATTCTGTTCAAACTTATATGCAAAAAGTGTCTGTGAATTCTTGCATTAAAAAGTACAAAAGAGGAAGGAATTTATGCTAACTTATCCAATTATATAACTAAATACTTCTCTATAATAGTAATTCTCAATTTCTTTTACATACAAACCTATCATTACATGTGAAATTATTATTTTTCACCTTCTTTCATAGGATTTGCTAACTTTTTATTACCAGTGATATAAACAGTACTTGTTAGAGCCATTATGCAAACCATACAGTGTGTTAAAACAAAAATTAAAAATAAACCTAGATATGTAATGGAAAGAATATGTGTGCTAAAATATTTTAGGGTATTTGAAACTTTAAGTCTACATAATAATTGATAATAATGATCTGATAATGAACTAAGGATTGCAAAGAGTAAAATATGCTATTATAAGTTTTACATTCTATGATGAACATGTATTAAATAATAAGTGAAGAAATAAGATGAGTAATTTTAAAAGATGAAGACCTAAAAAAACAATTTATTTTTATATTATTTTAGTTTGGGGACCACATGCTGGCTCTTCATTCAGGAAATACTCCTGGGCGTTCTCAGAAGACAACATGGATTGCAAAGGATCAAACCCGGATTGATCACATACAAAGCAAGTGTCCTACCCTCTGTACTATATCTCTGGCCCCAATTTATTATTGATATATAAATACTTATACCATATTTTAGTATTCTATGAATTTATGAAATAAATTTATGAAATTAAATTTATGAAATTAAATTTATGAAATAAGTTAAGGAAACTCAGTCTTTATGTAGAAAATTCTATGCCTAAGGGATATACATGATAACCCCTAAATGTATGTATGGAAAGCTACAATGTTTAATAAATGGGGGAGAGAGAGGAGAGAGAGAGTGAGAGAGAGAGAAGATGAAAAGTGCCTGCTATAGAGGCAGACTGGGGAGAGGGGAGGGAATTTGGGGACACTGATGTTGGCAAATGTGCACTGGTGGAGGGATGGGGGCTGCAACATTGTATGACTGAAACCCAATCATGAACAGCTTTGTAAATGTTTATTTCATGGTGTTATGATAAAAAAAAATTAGAAACTAGAAAAAAAGAAAACTCTATGCCTACGATCTTGTTAGATTTTCCAAAGCATCTTGTGGACTTCTAGTAGATCCTGATGAAGAGAACGTAAGAGACCAAATGAGATCTAAAGGCCAGGCTCTCTTGGTATGTCCAAATAGTCACCCAACCAGGAAACTGGACAGGATATTCATAGGAATGAGAGTCTCATTACCATCACATCATGGTGAGTAAATATTGGATCTAAGAACCATGGTAAAGGAAGTCTGAGGTATGGATGTTACAGACGATCCTTGCAAGGGAGCCCAGCAAAATAAGGGATCATTTATGAATAAGGACATCTCAAATGAAACAGATTTGGAGTCCTTCCTTAGAGAAACTGAGAAACAGTTCAATGCACCAGGATGTAGCCTTTTCTGTGTTCTTTCTTGTTCAACTTGAGTCTTTCAAGTTGTAATTTCTTCTCTGTGTAAATGGGGCTACTTCACTGACTGTGTGACTGGAAAAATCACTTTAATTTCTGGGCTTCTTCCTTTAATTTGGAAATGAAATGATCAGTGACAACCATCTTTAAGATTTTTTGATAAATATATTTTGCCATAAATCTACAGCCAACCCCAAACCTGGCCTCCCAAATATCATCTTGAGGAATATATTTTACAATAGCAAAGTATTTTTCTTTGAACAAACCTCTATGTAATATCACTCATTCTGATCCCAAATCCACCCTTTGCAATTTAAAAGTGTAAACACTATCAACTGAAAGTGTATGTGTTTGAACACATCCTTCAAAATTCTGCTTTACTAAAAAATGCTGAATTTCTGTGACCTCCGAACATTACCTAAGCCTCAATGGCATACTCAGTGACAAGTCTGGTGGCAGTGGCTGAACGTTTCTGACAGAAGGTGGCTGGTTTCTTCAAAGAGAGTATCTGAGAAGTCAATGCATAGAGCTGCCAACTGCTTCTTGGATAATGCCTTACTGCTTTTCTCAGTGACTCGCACAGTGAAAGGCAACCTCTTACATTTCACAGGATAAGAGGAAAGATAATTACAGTGACTAAAATAGCACAAGGCTGAGCTGACGATTTGGAAGATGGTGCCCATTCAGAGTGAAAGGGAGGTAAAAGACACTGGCTAGAAAGAGTAGAGGCAGTTTCCTTGAAAGACCTGAAAATGAGCATCAGGAAAGATAAAAAGGATAGGGGCTGCGCACAATAGCATATTCTTCTCTAAACCACCTAATTCTTCTGCTCTGTATTCATCACTGCCAGGCTCTGCACAGTCTTCAATGGGAGCTTTATGTTCAGCTTCATTATGGGCTCAAAGATAGTGGGCAAGCCATGCAAATGAAGCCAAGCCCACAGATAGGCTGTTAAAATACTGCAATTTGTCAGCATTTAGATAAACAAATGAAGGGTGTCCAGCTTGTGGGAGGTGGAGCCCCAGGAGCTTTCAGGGTATTTTGACACTTGTTGTGAGAAATATCTTTAAGGTCCTCACCCTGGCTCCCTCCTTATCATTTAAAGTGAGGAAAAGGAATTGCTAATTTACTTCTGACCAAGATAGTTGGGAGACTGAGGGATCTCTGCTTTCAGCCTTTGGTACTTAGGCCATTGATTAATGTCTTCATTAGGCTCAGTTTTCTTTTGTGCTTGCCACTTGCACAACCTCTAGGAAAAAGGAATTTTCAAGTTTCTAGGAATGGATAAGAAGAGGACAAACTCTGGCCCTGTCTTTCCCTCTCAGCAGCTGGCAATTCTCTTAAATAAAGTGAATCTTATGACCAGCCGTAGGAATGTGGAATTCCACTTCTCATGCCAAGGAGGAGGTGAAGTAAAAAGTTTAAAACACTTGTATTCCTAAGCTATTTCTCCCTGCAAGTTTACCTTGTTGATTAAAAAAAAATAAAATGATCTATATCAATTCTTCTGAGCTTAAAGGCGTTGCTCCTTCTGTCAGCTGGAAGTTAAAACATGGCAAAAGAAAGGCAGAGAGGAGGGACAAAAGTGCCTTTGGAGATCCAGTCTATTCTGTAGTTTCTTAAAGGACTTTTAATGATGCTCTGGTGACAGAACCTTAGAAATCAGATCAAATCGATTGTAGCACAATTACAAAAGCTAGATTATGCGACAATGGGTTCGCCATTCTCCTCTCTGAACATGCCTGACCACAAGGCTGCCAGCCTCAGCTTATCCACAGCTGTTGCTCAGCCTAAAGCTGTCAAGCCACAGTCTCACCCCACCCGTGAGCCGAACCTTGGTGGCATGAGCTTCCCATCCATCTCAATCCCTCTCACAAAACAAAAGTTACTCAAATCTCATTTGTGCCTCTTGGCTACTTGGGCTTCCACACAGCCCTTTCAGTTATTTGGAGAATGATGTGGACTTAATTAAGTGTGGTAACTTATGTGTAAGGCTGTATTGATGGAGGAAATGTGGTACAGATGTGGTGTGAAATGATGGTGAATTACTCTTGTGAAGAATACAAATCAGGGTGAGTGCCCATTATCAGAGGCCAGAAGAAGTCACTGAGCACTCAATTATCAACCTCTTTGTTACTGTCCCACACCAGATGGTTACAACACTGAAGACTTTTCTATTATCATAATATTTTCCTAGAGTGCCTTTTTTTTCTTCTCCAATTCACGATAAGATGATTACCTTCTTTTGGGGACATGATTGTCCAGAAAAGGTACTGGGGGTCATGCACAGAATCCATGGGGATTAACAGAAGAGGGGCAGCAGGCCATGCCTTTAGCATAAACGCCTGTTGATAGACTATGCTGGTTTTCAGGCCCCCCTAAGAACCCACGTGAAAGGACTGCATGGTCCCCTCCTCCCTCTGAATCCTCCACTCCTTTTCTGGCCCCAAATCCAAAAGACACAGTGTTTGCCTGTGACCGGCTGCTCTGCCTTCTGTCAAAGCATTTCAGTCAAGTGAGCAGTTTTTCTTTTAAGGAATGATTGGTCTTCAATAAAATTAATTCCTGCTCATTGGCAGCATTGAACCATCAGCTGAGGACAAAAAGTAAACGAGCTTGTGAATATAGGGCTAGTCATTAACTCAGGGCACCCAACTCTATCATCTGCTCTTCCCTCCCTGGCTCCAGAGAGGGGCAAAAACAATAATTCCATGGTAAATAAATGAAACTCCACACCATGGAAATCTCTGAAGCAGTAAGTCCAAACTGGAGGCCTGCAGAACTTGAGACCATGGAATAATCCCAGACCCTGAATCTTCTTCCTTAACAAAAGAAGAAAACATTGACATGGTAAAACTAAAGGCTAATGTTGTGTTCATTGATTGGTCACTGTTTAGGAAGAAATTAATTTGCCAGCAATGCCTGTGTGGTATATATCAGATAGGTTAACTACTGACAGAATTCATGAGATGATAGAAGAGTATTTGAGTATTTTTCCCACTACCAACTTATGCCCAGGGCTCTCATTGTCTCTGCTCCATCCTTTTAAATTTTTTCTTTTCTTCCTGCAGAGATATAATGTGTAATGAGCTCATGTTCTATGCTTAAAGAGCACAGGAGCCTACTGACAGCCTCTCTGAAGTTGACTGTTGTTAGGGTTGTGTCTGTTTGCTAAACATAATGATGGTGTTACAAAGAGTAAGTCCTTTATGACTTTCCTGCTTAAGACAAAAGTCCAGCCTTCATGGTGTCTGCTTGAAACCTGATCATGTGGTTTTCAAGGCTGGCACCCACATCCTACTTTGGGGTTAGCCAAATAAAACTATATTTTGGTTGGTGTTGCTAGCTCTGAGGAAATGATGGGTATGATCTCTGGTTCAGAGTTTATGTTTACATAAACTGTGGCCACCATGAGACACATGTCCATTTTCCATTGCTGAACAAAAGCCCTCCCTTTCTGCTCCAAAGGGAATATTTGCCTCTCTCATCCTTATAAATGTTTTCCAATTTAGAGCTAAAAACTACATAATATTGTTGGCTCATCAAAAGAGAAGTCAAAATGATGTCAAGTTATAGCTTAGAAAGTCAACACTGAACACCAAAGGCTATTTATCATTCACAAAAACATAAAGCCACTGACGTGCATTACAGAGATTCAATTTCAATCTTGTCTTTCCTTTAATAAATGAAACAAGCTGTACTAGCAAATGAATAATCAAATAGTAATAATGTCTGCTTTTTCTAAGCACACAGTAGAAAGATCTTTGCTTTTCCCCTTGTTAACAACAGTAACCACTAAAAAGAGCTCATCAGAAATCCCTAAACTTGATTTTGCCTGAAACTAAAAATAATGTGTGTGCTTCATGTTAGGCCCAGTTCCCACATTTTAATGTTCAAATGTTTCTTTTACTTCATTTCAAAGTGCACTCAAAAAATTCTGAATATCTCTTTTTTACATGTGTGTGTGTGTTTCACACTCTACATAATCTACAAAATAATAGTAGAAATCATTCACAAAAGATGAAAATAAAAATTTAAATGACAATATTAGGTACTGCTAACTAAATTACTAAAATTACAGCATGAGATATATTTTTCTTTATTATAGCTTTAATTTTTACCACATATTAAAGTATTATTTTTACTTTTTTGGGGGGTCACACCTGGCAATGCTCAGGGGTTTCTCCTGGCTGTGCACTCAGGAATTACTCCTGGCGGTGCTCGGGGGACCATATGGCATGCCGGGATTGAACCCGGGCTGGCATGGGCTGGCCGCTGCAAGGCAAACGCCCTACAGCTGGGCCACCGAAGCAGTGGGAGCTCCAGCAGTGGGCTGGGCACAGTGCCTAACAGTCCAGCTTCTCAGCGCACCCCAGGAAAGTGACCAATCAAGCGGCCAGCATATTGGAGAACTGAAAGCGAGGAAGAGGAAGAAAATGCCAGTCTGGATGAACAAGACAGCTTGGGAGCATGCTTCAAGGACGCAGAGTATATTTACCCTTCATTGGAGTCGATGATGATGATCCTGCTTTTGAAATCTCGGCCCAAGAAAAAGAATTCAGATGATGCTCCATGGAGTCCTAAAGGTATGCTGATCCAGAGACTCATAGACATGGGGCAGAGCTGCTACTTGCTCTCCCTGTGCCCAGCTGCTCATGAGGTGCCTGGGAGGCATGGCGGGTTCTAGCCCTGGCCCGCCACCCCAGCAGAGCCTCACAACACGCCAGACAACCCCCACTCCAGGGGGCTGCCTTTTTCATATCCGGACTTCCCTCTGGTCAGAACTCCATCACAGCCTGGCTGTGTGGCCTCAAACGGCCGCGGTTCATCAATAAATGCTTTATTTGGAGGTGACTACAACAGTATGCCTCCCACATGGTAAGCCTGGCAAGATGCTTGTGTCGTAATTGATATGCCAAATACCAGTAACAATTATATTAGGTTATTCCCATGACCTAATATAATGGTTTGAGGCTCTTTATGTTCCTGGAGCAAGCAGATGCCCTTGGGCTCTACTAGCATGAGACAGAACATATGGAGATATTACTGGTGCCTGCTCCAGCAAATAGATGATGAATGGGAAGATAGTGATAGTGATAGTGATATTAAAGTAAGACATTTTCAGATTTGCAATGAAATAATGGTGTGTGCCACTGAATAAGTTCATGCTTTACACTACTCGGTGATTTCATCCTTTTACTGGTTACTAATAAATTTAGTAACCAGTAAACAAGTGAACTATTTGCTGCCATTCAATGCTGAGTGGAGATCTGGGCATCTAGAGTTTGGCAATGAGAGAGATGAGAGATGTGGTGTTTGGTTCAGGGAGAGCTACTGTAGGGTCTGCACATTGAAAAACCATAAATTATTATGAACCATTTTCTTCTATATTAATGTTTTGTAATTACCATTCATGAACTTTTTTGAAAATTTCCTTAACATTATCTTTGATATATTAATTACTGTTCAGCATATGCACCCTCTTTCATTGATGTCTATGCTCCAATGATATTGAGCTTGCCATATTGTCTACGTTGACCGATAGGATGGTCGAACAAGGCCCTGTAATGAATTGAAAGTTGTCCAGATTTTATCTCATTAACCAATACAACAGCCAGCATCATGGGGAGAACATATCTAGCTTGCCTGTGTCTGGTGGAGAAGACACAATGAAATGCAGTTTTGTTGTGTTAGCCACATCCATATCAGATCACTAAACACCCAGTAATACACATTTTATGTTTCATTGCTGTTGCTGTTTGTTTTACAGCTATAGCCAATGGTGTTAAGGGCTTATTTCTGGCTCTGAGCTCAGGGATCATTCTTAGCAGGACTTAGGTGATCATACGGGTATTGGGGATTAAACCTGATTTGGCTATGCAAGATAAGTGCCATACATGCTATACCATCACGCCAGCCCCCAAGTTTTTTTTAATATACAAGCTACGTAATATCTGGAGAAATGCCCTGCTGAGTACTCTAACCTGCTGACACTTGAGTAATACAAGCTTATTTTCTGTAAGTCACTGAAATGTTGTGACTATTTGTTAAATAGAGTATTTTAGTGATAGATACTTGAGTCATCTTCTGGAAATGTTCTTATTGTCAGACTGAAGTTCTCAATCTTAACTTAACAGAAATTCTGGTTTAATTAATTGAGTTGGTCTGATTATCTCTAGACATTAGTTTGAGAGACTAAAACCCAACAGATTTATGGAGGAAAAAGAAAAATTCATTCATATATTTGCCCAGAGTTATTTAAACTTTTTATGTTAAAATCACATAGAAAACTTTAAAAAGATTGAATACTTGGGCACCAAATTTGTCCGTAATGCACACAGAACTTGTGTAAATGACCTGGAAACTTATCTCTAGCACTTTTTGAAACTGAGCATGAGTAAATGTGATCCTGGTGGCCTCCCACACTCCTAGACCCACACAATACTGCATGACTAGGCCTTAGTACCAATTTTTACATCATATAACATAGTGATGCTGTACCTACATCACTAGGTACAGAATCACGGTGATTGATCTTCAGCCTTCTGAGGACCACTGGGGTTGGCCAATACTAAAAGAATATCACTCTTCTACTTAACAGTATACCCCCTAAAACATAAATATTTGCAATTTTGCAAAACATTATTATCTCATTTTTAAAAAAAAATGCCAAGTTCTTGTTTTTTAAAAAATCTGATGTAATTATTCTTTACAGTAGTTAGAATCACTGTATCACTGTCTTCCCGTTCATCATCGATTGGCTTGAGAGGGCACCAGTAACATTTCCATATGACCTGTCTCATGCAAGTAGAGCCCAAGGGCACCTGCTTGCTCCAGAAACATAAAGAGCCTCAAACCATTCCATCAGGTCATGGGAATGAGGTCTATAATTGTTACTGGTATTTGGCATATCAAATACGACATGGGTAGTTGCCAGGCTCTGCAGTGCAGTGCCAAGGCTGGTGGAGCAGGCCTGACAGTTCTGTGCTGGCTAGATGCCATATGACTTATGGCCCAGTGGCGCTGGGGCCCCTGGGGCCAAACCCAGTGACTGGGTATAGCATGGACATACCCTGCCAGTTTGAATCATATCCCTACCCTGGCATTTTCTGATACTAAAATTTGTTATCAAAATAGGTACATATATATTTATGTCATGCCAATAAATGCAGTCATTCTGTATCTGTCTCTCTCCTTCTGGCTAATTTCACTCAACATAATCTTCTCCATGTCCATTCATTTATAGGCGAATTTTATAACTTCATTTTTCCTAACAGCTGCATAGTATTCCATTGTGAAGATGTACCAAAGCTTCTTTATCCAGTCATTGATTCTTGGGCACTCTGGTTGTTTCCAGATTCTGGCTATTGTGAATAATGCTGCTATGAATATAAAAGTAGGGATGATGTTTCCGCTGCATATTTTTGGCTTCCCAGAGTATATTCCCAGGAGTGGTATGGCTGGGTCAAATGGGATAGAACCCCTTCTTAAGCCATCAGAGAGATGTTGTAGGACTTCTCCAACAAACTTGTCCCTAATCCCCACCTAAACAATAACTCTTGCTCATGTCCCTTGGCATCCCCAAGATTGATAAACAGATACTCAAACAGAGACCTTGAGAACAGTATTCTAACAGTAGTTAGAATACTGTTCAAAATAATTTTGTACTAAGACGTCATGATTTACAAAGTTATTCATAATTGAGTTTTAGGTATACAATGTTCCAGGGCCAATCCAACCTCACGTGTCTACTGCCCTCCAACCAGTGTTCTCAGGTTCTCTCCCACACCCAGCATGTCTTCTTAAAGAACAAAACACATTTTTAAATTGTAAAACAACCATTTTTGTTAGCTTCTAAATATTGCAATGTTGTAGGATCTTTGGCTTATATATATATATATATGTACATATGTATATATAGACTACTGTATATATATATGTATATATATGTATATATATATATATATACTACTAACACACATCTAGACCATGATTATGCCTGAGGCCCCTCCCCTAACTCTATGACTTCAAGTCATCTTCTCACTTGTCTCTTAATTTATTTCCTTCTCTATCCTTCTCATTTCTATAATCTAGGGTCAAGGGCACTCTAGGTATCACTACTTTGATACCGTGAACTCCCCTTGTTCTATTAGTTTAATATGATACATATAAGTGCAATCACCTGTTAGTTTTCCTTCTGACTTTATTGCAGCATGCTGCCTGAGTGCATCATTTCATGCAGTGACAGAGCAGTCCATTTTACATATATACCACAACTTTTATTATTCAATCATCTCTCTTTGAACACCTAAATTGATTCCATAGCCTGCCTACTTGCTACGTCCTACAATTAATAGTGCTATGCATATGGACTTTTAAATGAATATTTTTGTCTTCGGGAAATATTAAGAAGTGTAGATAGTATGGCAGATCTAGTCCTACTTTTCTGAGAAATAGCAATACAATTTTCATAGAGATTGAATCTTTAGTTGCTCAATTGATTCTAATTTTCAGTCAGGGTTGAAACTATTGTCATAGAGGAAGCAAATTATTTTCAGAATCATCCAAGTAGTAGAAACCTATTTCTGAAATTTCAAGACAAGATATTAGTTCTAGGGCTTCAAAGAACACAAACACACAACACACAAACACACACAAACACACTCTCACACCCCATTCATAGGAAAAAGAAAGTGGAATTTTTCATGGTAAAAATAACAAAACTAATTTTGGACTCTGTGCATGAATTAAGATGTGATAGCAAGAAGAAACAGTGCTCTATTAGAATGGTTATATAAGGTCAAGATCAGAAAATGGAATAAAAATGTCCCTGAATGGGGCCGGAGCAATAGCCCAGCGGGTAGGGCATTTGCCTTGCACGCGCGGCCGGCCCAGCCGGCCTGGGTTCGATCTCCGGCATCCCATATGGTCCCCCAAGCACCGCCAGGAGTGATTCCTGAGTGCAGAGCCAGGAGAAACCCCTGAGCATTGCCGGGTGTGGCCCAAAAAAGCAAAAAAAAAAAAAAAGTCCCTGAGTCCCAGAGCAACTAAACTACAATATTTGAAGGTAGCAGTTTTTCAAATAAGATTGTCCGAGAGTTAAATTATTAATAAGTTTATTACTAAATTTATCATTAAATTACTACTAAAGGTTAGGTAGGTGTTGGTAATACACCTACCTGTACAGAAATTTCTTGCACAAAATGAGTAAATGAATGGAAAATGAGATAGTAGGACATCTGGGAGCACACACCTAATAAAATGACAGAATATCCTGAGAGTGCACACCTAGTAAAATGCACATCCAGTCTCAGATAATTCCGCTATCCCAACAATATAAAAAGGCTGAGAATATATGATTTTATGTAAAATATCTTGGTTATTTTTAAATGATGATGATAAAAGTCTTTAAAATTCATTGCACAAATTAAATAAATGTTTAAAATGATTGAATCTCATTGAATTGAGATTTATTTTTATTTTGGGACATCTGCAGGCCACTGTTAGAGGTGTTCAGGACCTCTTCCTGATTCTGTATTCAGGAGCATTCCCTGGAGGTGCTTGGGGATCCATGTGGTACTGAAGATTCTAATTGTTGTCTGTAGCATGTAAGGTAAGTGCCTTATTTCCTGTACTATTAGTTTAGTCTATGAACTATGATTTAAAAAGAGAAGAAAAACTAATTTAAAAAGGAATATAAATCATTTATTTGAGGGAATAATACCAATGGAATAAATATTCTACGAGCAAAAGGAACTTTGCAAAGAAGATCAGCTCTTGTATACTGTAAATTCTGAATAATAAGGAAAACCTGGATCATTTATATGTGTTGTCTGCCCAGAAGTCAATAGTAATCCACCTAAGAGTTAATAGCTCGTGTAGATTAACCCAGTCTGTACTATGCTGAGGAAATAAATTGGGGAAACAGATTGGAAAATAAGTGAGTAGGTCCATGTGGAGAGATTTAAGGTTTTTAGTGAAATATATGATGATATAGGACAAATCATAGTGAGAGTTTTGAAAAAAACAGTAAAAAATGAAATGAATTACAGAATAAAATTGGTAAGGTTTAGAGAAAAGATAGGGAGGAGGTTTAAAAGAGATTTGCATAACAGGATAAATGTTGGTGTCTAGATCAGGGATGCAGAATCCAGAGAAATATCAGATATAGAGACTATATATTTTATTTTGAACAAGTTGGACTTAAATTATATTCAAGATCCCCTCTCCATTTTGTCGAGCCTGGTGGCCCGCCCAGGAGCTGCCCTGCGGCCATCAGCCATAACATGAAGAGGCTCAGAAGCGGCTGGGGTGGCTGGAACTCGGCTCGCCCCGGCCCAGCTGAATATGGGACCCTCAGGAGGGCAGACGGGTTTTGGGAGTGGGCCCGTTACCTCTGGGGGGTTCCGGAAGCAGCCGGATGAGACTCGCCCATCACACTGGCCACCATTTTCGCTGTCTGGACGCTGGGAAACTGCCTCATGACCGAATAACAGAGCAAAACCAGTTCGAGCCCAGGTCGTGCGGTCCATTAAAATAGTGGAAACAGTGATGTCTTTTAATGCACTGCATTCCACGAAGAGCAGGAAAGTTTGGCGGGAGGGAGAGATAAAGAGGAGAGAAATGACATGTAGAACCCGCCAAGTAGTTGAGGTGTGGGAGGGGGGAGGGAGGTGGGGACATTGGTGATGGGAGATGGATTTGGGTGGAGGGATGGGTGTTGGAACACTGTGGAACCAAAACTCTACATGAGCATCTTTCAATTGTATGTCTGAAGTGGTGTAATAATATTTGGGGGGGATAATAAAATAAAATTAAATCGAAAAAAAATTATGTTCAAGATATTTAAGTTAACAAGGTAGAATATTTTTTTTATTTTGCTTTTTGGGTCACACCCGGCGATGCTCAGGGGTTACTCCTGGCTCTTAGCTCAGGAATTACTCCTGGCAGTGCTCCGGGGACCATATGGGATGCCGGGGATCGAACCCAGGCCAGCATACGCCGCGCGTGTAAGGCAAACGCCCTACCAGCTGGGCTATCACTCCGGCCCCAAGGTAGAATATTTTTTAAACTTTTAAGAATTATAGCCCATTGCTTATAATGGATTAATTAAAGGGAGGTATGTTATTGAGACTCTGAAAATGTTATGGAATATTAGAAGGGAGTGAGGGCTGTGCATTGAAACCACCAATATTTATTGAATAGTTAGAACAAGAACTGTTCAGAGCAAAAAGTAAAGACTCTACAAAGACAGGCCTAAGCTATAATGCTATATCACAGAAAGTAGTTTGTCCTATGTCATATCATAGGAAGACATGTGTCAAAAAAGAAAGAGGAGTGACTAGTGCCAAATGTTATCTGAAAAGATAAGATGAAGATCTGAGAGTAGTCTCTGTATTAAGTGAGCTAGTCTTTGGTAGCTCCAATATGAATTATTTCAGAGAACCAGGGGTCAAACTCAGGGAGAAATAAATTGAAAATTATATCTATATAGTTTCCAAGTATTTCTCCTCATACCAACAGAGGAAGAATTATTTTAAAGCAAAAATATTTGTGTATTTAGGAAATAGAATTTGGAGCCAAAACTCAACATCATTTGCTCAGAGTGACTACATCTAGCTTTCTATAATTCACCAAATTCCAAATAATCTCTCATTCTCCTTGTCCTACCACTAGTGTCAGTATGTTAGAGTGTAATATTAAATAAAAATTATATTTGTGTAGGAAAATATTATGAAGGATAATACATTTTCTTCTGTTTTCAAATACTCTGTCTTGAGTGAGCATTAAAACATACGGTGCTATCTTTAATAAGTACCTTGAGAAAGTATCTCCTTGGTTTGTTGATGTGATTTAAAAATTTCTCAGTAACAAAAGAGAAATATAAATATATGAAATTTATGTCATCTAGTGAAGAATAAAATCTGTGATACAAAAATTTTAAATGCCAATACTAGGAAATAGTAAATTATACAGATAAGAAGTGATAGGAAATTGATTTAAGGTGCAAAAAATTTGTGGTGGTTGCTTTTTATTTTTGGGGGTCACACTCAGCTGTGCTCAGGGCTTACTCCTATTTCTATGCTCAAGTAAATTCCTGATGGGTTTGGGGGACCATATGGGGTAACTGAGATCTAACCCAGGTCAACCACGTCCAAGGTGAGCACTCAATCTCCATTTTTCTACCACTGCACCCCTGTCTATTTTTATAAATAATAAGTGGGAGTTATAAAATTTTTATGATTTTATTTTTCCTTTTTTATTGGTGGAGTCACACTAGCTATACTCAGAGTTTAACCTGGGCTCTGTGTTCAGTGAGCACTCTGATATTACACAGGGAACCATATTCCAGGAACTGAATCAGTCTGCTACATTCAAGCAGTTGCCTTGCATACTATTTTATCTCTCTACCTCCTTCCTCTAGTTTTATTTTTTTTTGTTTGTTTTGCTTCTTTGTGTCCTACTTGGAAGTTCTTAGTGGTTACTCCTGGTTCTTATTTGTGTTCCACTTGGAGGTTCTTAGTGGTTACTCCTGGTTCTGCACCCAGTTATAACTCCTTAACTGAGTTAAGGAGGGAACCATATAGGATGCCAGGGATTGAACCTAGGTTGTCTGCAGGCTAGGCAAATGTCCTACCTGCTGGACTATCACTCCAGCTTCCTTCTCCCTCTTGTTTTTTACCTAATTATTTATGAAAGGAAATATTATTCAACTCATAAAATTAATTTAATAATGTTCCTTTGATAACCCAAATCTATTTTGAGCAATTAAGTGTTTTATAATGTATTTAACATTTTTTTTTGTGTGTTTGTTTTAGGGTCACACATGATAGTTCTCTGGGCTTACTCCTGACTGTTCTGAAGGGGACTCACTCCTGATGGTGCTTAGGGGTATATAGTATGAAGTGCTGGCAATTAAACTAGGATATTTACATGAAAACAAGTCAAATTCACTATAAAAAAGTCTCTAACATTGTTTTGCTTTCAAAACTTGTTATAAAAGTATGACTGTGCCAGATATAGGTGAATCACAAATGATCAACTATGAATTTAAAAGCAAAGTATATAATTTGAAATACAATTTCATTTTTTGGTTTGTAATATATTTTATTACATTGTATTTTCAGAAGCAAGAGTGTTTCCTTGGCCATTACATCTAGAATTTCCAATATAGAAATGAAAATGATGTGCATAGCATTTGTGTATAGAGATGACAAAAAAGTAGCTTGAGGAGCAACACTGGTGGAGGGCTTGTTGCTGGGTCATTTTATGCATGAAACCCTATCATTTACAATATCGTAAATTGATGCTCTTAAAATAAAATTTAAAGTAATAAATAAAAAATAGAAGTATTTAAAAATGTCCTAAGTAATACAGATTTGAAGATGTATATGTGTTAATCAATGACATGAAATGTGGAATCAAAAAAAAAAGAAAGAAAGTTGCTTAGAGAGGTCCAGCCAGGTTTCATTTTTTCTTGGTATATAGCCTCTAAATTACCTATTCATTAAATGAACACATTTTTAAGTATCTATGTAGTTCTATTTCCTGTTCTAGGCATTAGATGATAGCAGTGACTCAATGGAAAAATGTCTGCTCTGATTGAGTTTACATACAAATGGAAAAAGGAAATAATAAGTATGCAGTCTGTATGGAAGACAGTGAGAAGCTAAACAAAAAAAAACTAGATCAGATAAAAACAAAATAGTAAGGATGGGTACAATTGTGAATATAAAATGATGAAGGGAGTTTTCTGTGAGAAGAATATGCAGAGCTCTAAAGAATTTGAAGGAGCAAAGTTTTATAATTTTGAGAGTAAAACAGAATTTTAAATCTATTCTATAATAAAGCATGCTTGGTTTGTGACCTACAAAATAGAGTTCTGGAAGCCCAAAACCTAGAGGATGCAGAAAGTGGGTTACTCCAGTGCCTGTCTGAAGATGCGCTCGTCAGCCATCCAAAGAATTAAATATCTGCTTTCTATTACAGTCTCGTCTTGGTGAGTTTAGTTTGCAAATTTTCTGTGGTTACATTAAACTAAACCATAAGTAGTCTCTGAATAGATCTGTTGCTTTGAGAAACTGAATTAGAAACCAGCTTGAAGTCTGGTTCCATGGAATACAGCCAACTTCTGCTCACCTCTGAAGAGACTGATTCTTTTGGCTCCCTTTCTGAAGATGAACCCAAGAACAAACCATTTTCACAGACACTGGAGTAGCTCAACCCAGGTAACCCAGCCCAGGACAACTAATTTTTGATGCAGAAGGTGCATGTATGTGTTACCTCACCAAACCTTAAAGCCATCAAAGAATCAAAAGAAGGGAAGCATAGCAAAGACAAGATTAGTCCATTGATATTCGTGCCTCAGGAACAGACTCTATCTTTCTTCACATAGTCTCTGGACAGGTGAAAAAGATAGAAGGAACTGACTCCAATTACCAACGTTGGAAAAGAGCCAGGGACGGAGCAATAGCACAATGCTTAGGGTGTTTGCCTTGCACACGGCCCACCCAGGTTCGATATCTGGCATCCCATATGGCCCGTCAAGTACTGCCAGGAGTAACTCCTGAGTGCAGAGCTGGGTGTGACCCAAAAACGCCAGAAAAAAAGTGTGAGTTTTGTTTAAAATGAATCTAATTTTTCATGGCAGAGGGAGATAGAATCTCTCACCAGACATAGCCTTTGTTCTAGAGATTCAAACATATTTTAAAGGAAAAGAATATTTTAATTGATTCTCATGACTGCAAATAAGGAAGTTCATGTTAAATCTAGATTCTTGTATACTTTGGGGAAAATTAGAAGCTCAGTAAATAAAGGACCACAATCCCTTCTAAGAAAAAATTAGTTGAACTTAACAGTTACACTTATACAGGGTAAGTGTCTTCAGTTTCACCTTCACTTGAATGACTTGAATCCCGTTATTCATCGATTTGCTCAAGCGGGGGCCAGTAACATTTCCATTGGACCCTATCACATGCCAATGTAGCCCAATGGCATCTGGTTGATTCAGGAATATGAAGAGCCTCAAACCGTTCCTTCAGGGTCTTTACAAGGAAGTCTGACCATCTTGTAGGTGGATGGCCCGTGATCTTTTGACATCCCTTGGGATCCAGTCGGTAATGGCTCTAGTCCAGCGGTTGTCACCAAATCGCATTACATGTCCAGCCCATCTGATTTTTGATGTCTTGGCAAACGAGACAGCATCCCTGATTCTGGAATAGCGACGGAGGTCAGAACTCCGGATCCCTTCTCTCACTTGAGTGAGGCTGATATTCCAAGCATAGCTCTTTCGATTCCTCTCTCGGAGACCCGAATAGCATTCTCATCCTGCTTTCATAGGGCCCAGGTCTCTGAGGCGTATTCGTTTACTCATGGCCTATTTAGACACTGATCCTTTTCATTAAAAATATTTTATTATACCACTGTGAGATATACAATTACAAAGATGTTCATGTTTGGGTTTCGGTCATACAGTGTCCAGCACTTATTCTTATGAGCCCTCCCACAACACATTGTATTGTTCTTCTCACCATGATCTGTCCCTCCTTACCACTAATGTTGAGAAAGGCAAAAGGATTAACATAATGATGTATACATAATAGATATATGATGGTAGCCCTTAGAATTAGCACCTTGAATTTCAAATAAGGCATAAGGAAGCCTCAATCTAAGATACTGATTTAAAACAGTGATAATACACATAATTTGATTTATCAGTAATGGAAGAACATTTAAGATAGTATAAGTTTCATAAGTGTATTGAAACTAGTTTAGAAAAAGACGGGGCCTTTGCAGTTGTTGAGAGTGTGAAAAAAGTGGTTTGGTTTCTTTTTTTTTTTTTCGCAAATGAAAGGTTCAGACTCTGTAATTTTTGACCACTTGTGTTCAGACAAAAGTTTCAGTCACCTATGATCTAAAACTGTAAGCTCTTGAGGACAACAGCATTTCCCCCCACGGTAAGTCCTGGGTGTTTGAAAGAGCCTCAGTGACATATTTCTGAAGAATGAAAGGATGATGAGAGCTTGTTTGGAGGTTCTAGCAGGGGAGCGCAGCTACTCGTATACCCTCGGCGAAGACCGATCCGTCTCTATTCGGGGAAGGCAGTCCTCTTCGACCAAGCGCGCAGCTTCGGGAGGGACGCACATGGAGCGGTGAGGGAGGAAGGGGACACCCGCCTAGCCAGCCAGATCAGCCCAATCAACCCTGGCTATCAATGGGTTGACAGATGTCGTAGCCAGATCGCCCTCACATCCAATTATAGACTTCATTCCCATGACCTGATGGAATGGTTTGAGGCTCTTTATGTTCCTGGAGCAAGCAGATGCCCTTGGGCTCTACTTGCATGAGACAGGTCATATGGAGATGTTACTGGTGCCCGCTCGAGCAAATTGATGATGAATGGGAAGACAGTAATACAGTGAAAGAATGACACAGAGGCGTGACACGTGGACTTTGCTCACAACAAATATCCCTCACCAGGGTGAAAACACTGGCGCTTCTGAGTTTGGGCCACTTTTCATACATCATCTTACAGAGATTTGTCTTGTTTAAAGTTGCTCAAATGGTTTAGGAACACAGAGAAAAATGATTTTATAATGGAGGCCAAGTCCTTCTGCACCACAAACACCATTTTTCTTTCATTCAGCTTTGAACATCTTCCTTTAATTAGTTATTCCTGCATTTGTTTCCTAAGGCTGATGAGCAGATGGCTTGACTTGAAGTTACACAAAGGGCTGGGTTTAGGAGTACATTTTCATATCTGCTGCTTCATCTAATAGCTTTGGGACATATTTCAAACATCTTGTTTTGAGACTGCCATATTATTATTGCCCATGACCTTTCCTTTGGTAGCTGCCAATGCTGATTGGAACTAGTCTGCTGCTGTCTGAGAAGGATCGCAGGAGGGAGGGTTTGGGGGGATGCAAACAAGATTGAGCACCACTTGCACACTTTAAAAAATAGCCAAATCTTGTTTTGAAAATGTAAGTCATGGCTGGGCTATATGTACTAGAAATGTCAATATTTTTATTCTATTCTTCCTTCAGACCCACAGCTGTGCTGCTCGGCTGGCCCCATGTGGAATCAACCCATGGAGCTGACCTCCTGGTAAGGGCTCTGCCAGCCCCTGGCCGAGTCTAATATTGCTCCAAGGGTTTGCTCTCATGAGCGGGGAGAGACCATGCTGGCCAGACACAGAGTGGAGTTTTGTGCCCTGCCCTTTCCTCCACCTCCATGCCAGTTGCCCTGGAAGAGAGAGACCCACTCACGCCAGACCCATAGGTCCCTTGGTGCGCCGCTTTGTGGCTGTGCTATATTTTTAGAGGATGCTGATATTAGCATAAGGTTCTTCCCAAGTTCTTTCACATTTATACATAGTAAACCATTCTAGACAGGTTTTAACTGATACCAGTAAGCCTAGCAAGAAGCCAGAGCAAACCACACATCATGCAGTCAGTCATTCTCAACATCCAGACTCCATAGTTCCTCAAAGAGAAAATCTTGGATGAAATCATAGTTCATCCAAGAGAAAACCTGATCTTCCCCCTTTAAGTTTTATCAGTAAATGCTCGAGTTGAGAGCCTTCTACTGAGACTATACCACCTACGTGGTAAAGCCTGGCAAGCTACTCATTTTTTATTTACTTGTTATGCCAAAAACTAGTAACAATTATGGACCGCAATTCCATGACCTGAAGAATGGTTTCAGGCTCCTCCTGTCCCTGGAGCAAGCAGATGTCCTTAGGTTACTCTTGTTTGTGACAGGACTAATGGATATGTTACTAGTGCCCACTCCGAGCAAATCGATGAACAATGGGAAGACAGTGATACAGTGATACTTCTTCCTTCCCATATTTTAAGCAGGTAGCTATGCTGACGGTAATATGACTCAAGGGTCTTTGACAGCCAGGATGCAGAATCTGCAGGAACATCACATTTCTTCCTGTCTTTGAGCCTAGCATCCTCGGGGTAAGAGGAGCAGTAGAGACTTAGATCTTTGAGGACTGCAAGATTCAGAACGGGTGTAATGCCATCATACTGATTCTTATTTTTGATGAATGTAGCCATAAGTCCAGTTCAGAAATAATGAAGTAGATTTAGCTTCTTGATGGAAGCAGTTAAATATTCACATTGCAAATGATATAAACACAGGATGATTTGTAAGATAATATTCATTTTTGGCTTCAGTGTAATGCATCAACATTGAGCATGGGAAAAAATTTTTAAGGTTAAAGCTGTCTCGGGGCCGGAGCGATAGTCCAGCGGGTAGGGCATTTGCCTTGCACGCCGGCCTGTGCCGCCCGGGTTTGAATCCGGGCATCCCATATGGTCCCCCAAGCACTGCCAGGAGTAATTCCTGAGTGCAGAGCCAGGAGTAACCCCTGAGCGTTGCCGGGTGTGACCCAAAAAGCAAAAAATAAATAAATAAATAAAGCTGTCTCAGATTGAGCCTTTGAAGATCTGATTCTCTTCTACCTGAGCCTATTTTTAAACATATTACTAAACAATAATTTGCTTGTGTTTTTGTTTAGAATTTGATAATAAACAATTTGGTATCTTAAAATTAAACATCATTAATCCCAGGTACCAATTTTTTCCTCGGTTATACTTTCATATATACTTAAAATTGACACCCACAAATGTAAGACATTATGTATCCAGAGACACTCTTTATATAGAATCATCTTCATCTGCTGCCTTGTTTTTAGGCTAAGAAATACACTGTCCTTGAATCCAGGAGATAAATCAAAGCTCTAGAGATTATCCTGTGTATGTACACACGTTAGTATGGTACCAGGGCACCTACCATCAGTAGGAGTGGCTTTTGAGTATGAAAGGAATAGTCCCAAGAACATTTGGTATTTTTCACCCCTCTTCTTCCTCCATAAGAAAGGAATATACTGCCTAAGTTCTTGGGCTCAGGAAAACATGAATCTAGGAAGAAATAATTTGGTTGTATATAAAGCAACAGTATCTTTATGATTTCATTTACTTACTTTGTTGTTTTGATGGTGGTATAGTGGTAGTGGCTCAAACATGCAAAATATGTACTTTTAATGACTTTTAAAGAAAAATCTCAGTCCTTGTATACTTATCAACTGAGATTTTGCAATTCACTTATTAGGGTTCTGGTACTCTTCTGTGGAAAACTTAACACATGTATTTGGAAATTAGAAAAATGTGCTGGGCTCTACTTGTCCAATCCACACTCATGTGGATTAGTTCCGCATATGTGACCAGAAGATTAGTACTGTACAATGTGTTGTACTGTACAGTGTTGTACAGTACTAATCTTCTGGTCACATATGCGGAAACATATCTTTAAGAAGAACACTTGTGCTGCTTCTGAGAATTGTACCTAGACCATGAGAACTAGCCAGGACTGGTCCATTGGATAATGATAGAATATGTGTAATGAACCTAACTATTCTCTACCATTTCATCTTATCTCATATCCAGCCATGGGTGCTGACCTTCATTCCATGGGGGAATCCTGCCATAATCATCAAGCTAGCCCAAATTTGGAGAACTTCCCAGGCCATGATAGACTTGGAAAAATGATAAATGGTGGTTGTTGTAAACCACAAAATTTTGTGGTAGCTTGTTACACAGGATAACTATAGTCATAGATCATTGATAAACTGGGATTTTCAATATATCAGATTCCTCCTACAGGAGGAGCGCAATCAAAGACTTAGTCAAGATGGGAGAACTTGGATAATTATTCCTGGCAGAAGAAATAGCTCTGAAGACTTGGTTTAAGTCTCTACAACTTATCAATAATAATTCTGAGTCTCTTAGATAGGATTTTCTTGCTTGTCTCAACTCCCCTGAGTTCTGAGAAAGTCCACCAGAGTAGCTCTATGTATTGGGTGCCTGAGTTGCATGAGAATTCTGGGCCCCTCTTCTCATTCTGCTCTAGGTCTTCGTGGCCAACCTTAAGGAGTTTTCTTTTCCTTCACTTAAACTCTGGGGATCAGAACACTTAGACTCTGGCAGATTTATGTAGTGTTCACCAGGCATAGGAATCTCCTTGAGTGCCCAATAAAATAAGGTATTTTTTTGCTGTGGTTTTATTCCCAGGACCCAGACTTGCATTACAGAATAAAATTTAGAAATGAAAATAAAGCTCCCTTCACTCCTGGGGCTTCCACCCTCTTTGCCTATGAGCTGCCCTGCCCTCCTGGTTCTCAGGCTCTTGGGCTATAACTCTCAGGATTTCCAACTTCCTGCCCCTTTCCAAAGCTGATGCCACTTTCCCAGGCACTGGGAATCAAGTTTGAAAGGGTCAGTCCCTGGAATTCCTTGTGGTAACAGTGGGGAGACAACCGCTCCTGTCTGTTAATTGGTACAGGAAATGAGCAACGTTGAATGTGGTTCTCCCATGATTAGAAACCCTTTTAAAACAACAAGTGGGGCCGAATCTTCCCTTAAGAGAAGGGTGGGAGGGGAGCTGAGAAACCTGAGAGCTACCTAGGTGTTAAAATAAAAAAAAAAAAAGATTGGAGACTTCATTTGGTAAGATAAAAATGCCAAATAAAAAACTAGAAACTTTCCTAAACATTGGAGACTCGTGGGCTTCACTCTAAAGTAACCCCCCTTGGTGTTTCTAAAATAAGTCCTACAAACTACATCACATTTAGTTTCATTTCCCATTCTTTTTCTTCCTCACCCTATGTCTTCATAGCAGTCCTTTTATGGATCCGAGAGTCTTTTTCTAAGTCTTGCCTCCTCTCGTTTTTTGGCTTTCTCTGACAGATGTTGATTTTTAATGAATCCTCCTTCTTAGGTTTCAAAACCATCAGGGAATTCGTTCCTGAAACTAAAAATTAAAGCAACTAATCTGGAGTAAAGAAAACAGAACTTTTGATGTTGTTGTTTTTGTTATTGTTGCTATTGACTGGACTTGTAAAAGAAGTCAAAGAACCACTTTCTGTATTATTAAGGTAAGAAGAAAGTAGTATGTACTCACAGACATGTATACCGTTGCCTTCTCTAATAAAGTCCACTCATGTTTTGCTTGTAAAAAACAAAAATACCACAGTACACTATATTTTGCTCCCTAAAATATTTAAACTCAGTTCTGGGCAGAGAGTAAGCATTTAATACATATTTGCTGATGTGAATTGAAGGCCTGGGGTATTTCCTACAGATTAAGCAATTTTGACACCATAATCCCTAAATAATTCCCAGGAAGTGACTTGCACAATGGTTTCTATTGCAGGCACATTAGAGCTCTTGATTCCTGTCTTCTGCTGTTTGTTTCTGGTTCATGTGTCAAGCCACTCACTCGTTGCCTCTTGGTTATGCTTTAGACAGCCAGGGCACTTTTATTCTCTGAGTCTCAGAAGTTAGACTCGAAAGCAGGGAAATTATTTTTTCCACTTTGCTGAGTAATATAATGACTATGACATGCAAATATTTGGAGGCAGTCAAATGCAGCAAGGAAAGTCAAAAGTACTTTCAACAGAAATGAAATAGTTTGAATTCTGAGGCCTACATAGAATATGGGGAAATGAAGTGAAATATTAGAGGAGCAACAGGAATGCTTATTGAACTGTGAAAAGCATTTGCTACATAAAGAGAGCCTTAATTCCTTTGATGTTATCAAGGAGGGATGTATTAGGTTCTGTAAAGCAAGTGGCAATGACCAGCAAATGCATTTTTAGAATTTTCTTCTTTAATATCAGATGACTATAATTTAATCTCCAGCTTGTAGGTTATTCAGTTTATCTAAACAGGGTGTGGTTGGGCAATTAAGACCAATTAAGAAGACTGTTTTAAGTTTTGGATGAGTCACTGGTGTACTTTCACTTTTCTGCTGCTTTTTGTATTCATTAGAAATATGAATAGGCCATTAAATTTCTGAGCTAATAAAATTATATACATTATGTACAAATCACCACCCTTCTTAGCTGAAATAGAATATGATAATAAGATTGAAATATCTCAGAATCTTGTACAAAATTGCCCATAACCCAATTTAGAAAATTTTAAAGATTTTATGCTGCTAAATAAAGACACGAAAAAGAATCTACTTAATCTTGATTTTTTTAAATGAACATTCATTCCTTTTATTGTACTTTATTTTGAGCTAATATGCCAATTAGTTGAATTTCAAATTTTATTTCTTCCAAGTTATTTCAACTGGTAGGTAAAATTGTAAAACCTCTTATAGTGTGGCAGTCACATGGAAATAGATTCAATAGATTAAAATTATACATTTTAACTTGCAATAGGAACAATCTAGCAAGATTGTGACAATATCAACATAACTTATTTAAACAATAGATTTATATTCAATAAGAACAAAATCACCTCTACACCTACTTAGTAGCACTAGAGTGATGCAGGATATAACTGTTTACAAAAATGATGATATACATAAAGAAGTAGAGAATTTAGGGATGAAAGTGTTCCTGATTTTTGTTTATTGCAACACTTAACAATGATACCTGTGTGTCTTAAGAATGTGGCTTTAAATAAAGTTTCTTTTATAAGCCCACCTTCCTCTGGGAAGCCATATTGTACATGTAAGTCAGAGCCTGATTTTTGTCTATTTCACTATTGATGCTCTTTGGACATTGACATGCAGAATATGCCATACATAGGAATTGTTTGGAATTGCCTTAAAACCACAGCTTTGATCTGTTTACTTTCAAATGAGAAAGAATTTCCTGTCAATTTCCACTAGAATGTTCCTCACATGTGCACCCACCCACACAAATGCATACTTGCTTTTCTCCAAAGTCTGTGAGAGCTGAGTCAAGCTACATGCATTTGATAATAGCCAATAATCATTCAGGAGACAGATAAAGAGGACTAGAACTGAGTTGGAGCCACCCCATACCTTGGCTAGTGGTTGGGTTTAAAATTTCACTTTGGCCTCATTCTTATTAAACAGTCCATGCTGGCAACAAGGGGCTATCAACTGTCAAAACAGCAGCCAGGCAAACAATTGACAAAGCCATCCCTTGAGAATGTTGAGTAAATTGGCAAACATACCGTCAAAGGAGTTAATGTGTGAGCTGGCACCCAATGCCAGTGCCAGCGTGAGAACCACTTACGTGGTGATTGTCCCTCCTGGTGTCTCTGGTTCTGTCAGACACTGCTCCCAGCTTGCCTTTCAGCATAGGAACCAACCTCTCTTTGACAAAATAAAATATACACCCACCCCAGAATCCTACCAGCTGACTATCAGGAATTCAGATGGTAAAGCAGGCAAATCTTTAGTAACCCCTACAGTTTATGTTTCACCATACTCTCTCAGGGTCATACAATTTGGGCCAACTCTTTCTCCAGAACTTTGGATGATACATCCATGCAGCTCTGAACTCAAGGGGAGGATAAAGCCAGACGCCAACTTGAATCTTACAAATCCCTTATGCCTAATAGAGCTTCAGTATAAGCTTCTCTGTTTCAAACCCCTGCACCATCTTTTGTGACATTTAGCATATAATCCACAAAGTAGAGAGAGACTAATGATGCATCAAAAAGTAACAAACTGTCAGCTCAGATATGCTGACAGCTCAGGGCAGCATTGCACTACAGACTAACAGTGGTGGCAGTAGGGCTTGCTGAAACAGAGTGAAGCATTTCGCAAAGGAATATGGGGGGAGATTGTCGTTATAATTATATGGCTGGGAAACATGCAATTTAAAATAATAGAATTGAATGGGAAAATAGTAATTCTAAAAGTTTATCCTTGACATTGAAAGGCAACTGTTCTTTCCAGTTTAAAACTTGACTAAATTCTTGAGTGACACAAAAGAATGAGCAATTCGGGTTCACACGCACATACACACACGTGTGTGTGCACAAGCATGCAGATTCAAGTGCATATATATTATGTATATAACTAAAATATGGCAGAATAGCCTATGCTAAACAACTATCATATCTAAGACACTTTAACTAAAGAAATGTCCTATTTTCTACACTAACAAACAAATTTAAGGGAATGATGCTACTGAAAGCAATTCATAACAAATCAGGGGCTGGAGAGATGAACCAGCAGGCAGGGCATTTGTCTCACATATGGCATAAAGGAGCTTGATCTCCAGCACATATGTTTCACTGACCCCTTCGAGGAGTCAGTGCTGAGCACTCCTGGGAATGGTTCAGAAACAAACAAATAAAATATGATAATCGTACATACAGTGCTACTAACTTCTGTAAGCCATTTGATGATCAAAATAAAAAATATCTATATCATTTAATCCAGAAATACTGCAATGAGAATAGGTGTTACCCTGAGTGCCTCTATGTTATTGGGCCATGTAGAACCAAAGAGACAGAATGCCTTCAGCAGAGGCATTTTTCACACCACTATCTAATGAAAAGCTTGGCATGTATTTAGGAACTTCTCAGGAGCCTCTGCAGAACTCTAGACATGGTGAGGCTGTGTGGAGAAGAACATACATTGACGCCTCTGTCCTCTCTAGGTTTTGTTCAAGTATTATTCTACTGACCATTGATTCCCTTCAGATTTCCACTTATCTGGATGTAAATAACTGATGTCCCTAGCTGTATTGACTTTCTTTATCATTCATTTTTCTATTCATTTTATTGTCATAGAGAAATTTTAGGGGAATTTTTTTTTATTCAAACTATAGTCTTTTCACATTGTTCTTTTATATGTTGACTAAAATTTTAACATAAAGAAAAAATTTTGTCATTAAGAAAAGTAGATAATGTAAGATAGTTCACAATATAAATGCATTCAAATTCATATATAAAGAAAATTAAGATATCAGTTATAGACATTTTGTCTCTATTTTTTTCTATTTTTTAAATTTTTTTTTATTATACCACTGTGAGACATACAATTACAAAGGTGTTCATAATTGGTTCTTGGTAATACAGTATTCCAGCTCCCATCCCTTCACCAGTGCCCCATTTCCACCACCATTGTACCCCACCTCCTCCCGCCTACCCCCAGGCTGCCTCAATAGCAGGCACCCCCGCTTCTTCTCTTTCTGTCTCTCTCTCTCTCTGTCTCTGCTTCTCTCTCCCTGTTATATTGCACATTGTGACTAGCCGTGCAGATATTTAGAGTTTATCAATTAAGTCTCTTTGTGTATATTCAATGCTGAGTTTTAATCTGACATTACCATTTCCCACATTTAGTAAAACACTGGTAACTATTTATATCCTATTAATGAATGCAGTCATTATATATCTGTCCTTTTCATTCTGACTAATATCACTCAGCATGATAGTCTCCATGTCCATCCATTTGCAGGTAAATTTCATAATTTCATCTTTTCTGACAGCTGCATAGTATTCCATAGTGTAGATGAACCACAGCTTCTTTAGCCAGTCCTCTGTTCTCGGGCATTTAGGTTGTTTCCAGATTCTAGCTATAGTGAATAGCACAGAGATTAATAAAGAAGAACAAATAGTGTTTCTGCTATGTGTTTTTCAGTCTCTTGGATATATTCCCAGGAGTGCTATTGCTGGATCAAATGGGAGCTCAATGTCTAGTTTTCGGAGGAATGCCCATATTGTTTTCCAAAAGGGCTGGACCAGTCGGCACTCCCACCAACAGTGGATGAGAATCCCTTTTCCCCACATCCACGCCAGCACTGGTTGTTCTTGCTGTTTTGGATGTGTGCCAGTCTCTGTGGTGTGAGATGGTACCTCATTGTTGTTTTGATTTGCATCTCCCTGATGATTAAAGATGAAGATCACTTTTTCAAATGCCTTTTGGTCATTCGAATTTCTTCTTTTTGGAAGCTTCTGTTCATTTCTTCTCCCCATTTTTTTGATGGGGTTGGCTGTTTTTTTTCTTTTGAAGGGCTACCAGTGCCTGATATATTCTGGATATTAACCCCTTGTCAGATGGGTATTGGGTGAATATCCTTTCCCACTTTGTGGATTGCCTTTGTATCACGTGCTGACTGGTCCAGCCCTTTTGGAAAACAATATGGGCATTCCTCCAAAAAACTAGATATTGTGCTCCCATTTGATCCAGCAATAGCACTCCTGGGAATATACCCGAAAGACAGAAAAACACATAGCAGAAACACTATCTGTACTTCTTTATTCATCTCTGCGCTATTAACAGTAGCTAGAATCTGGAAACAACCTAAATGCCCGAGAACAGAGGACTGGCTAAAGAAACTGTGGTACATTTACACTATGCAGCTGTCTCATGCTAGTAGAGCCCAAGGGCACATGCTTGCTCCAGGAACATAAAGAGCCTCAAACCATACTATCAGGTCATGGGAATGAGGTCTATAATTGTTACTTGTATTTGGCATATCAAATCATCTTAATTCAAAGATTTCTATAGTATATACTATTAATCTATCTTATATTATATTTATCTTATATGATATATTATATATTACTGATTAATTTATTATTATACTTTTATTATTTATTTAACAATATTTTATTATTATAATTCATTACTCCTCATGGGGACGGGGGACCCTCTTGGGTGCAGGAAAAACAGCCTCTGGTCAGCCTCGTGCAAGGCAACCGCCAGCTAACCAGCTAACTGTTTCATTCGGCCCTTGTGAGTCATTAGGAAAACAACAACACCACAATCGCATTTCTGCACATGGAAAATGAAACACGTCCATCTTTCGGTTTCAATAATTTGTGTAAACGTCACCCATTTCAGAGCCACCTTTAATCCTCATCATAAACTTGTCATATTTATATTTGCTTTTTTGTGTCACACCTGGCGACGCTCGGGATACAACTGGCTTTTGGTTGGGGAATTACTCCTGATGGTGCTCAGGGAACCATATGGGATGCCAGGGATTGAACCCAGGTTGGCCACGTGCAATGCAAAACGCCCAATTTTGGCCCCTCCATATCTTTTCAAAGGGTAAAAACAACTGTTAAGCAGGTTTCTAGTTATAATCACTGTATCACTGTCTTCCCATTCATCATCGATTTGCTAGAGCAGGCACCAGTAACATCTCCATATGCCTTGTCTCATTCAAATAGAGCCCAAGGGCACCTGCCTTGCTCCAGGATCATAAAGAGCCTCAAACCATTTCATCAGGTCATGGGAATGAGTTCTTTAATTGTTACTGGTATTTGGCAAAACAAATCTCACGAGGGCAGCTTGCCAGGCTCTGCCATGAGGGTAGCATATTCTTGTACTCATCTCTAAATCCAGCATTTATTGATGAACTGTGTGCCTGAAATTGGCCGCACTAGGCAGACTGTGATAGGCTGGTCTACTAGGTGGAGTTCTGATGAGGGGGAAGTCCGGATGTCGAAAATGGAGGCCCTCAGGGAGTGGGGAGCTCATCTGGCTTGTTGTGAAGTTCTGCTGGAGTGGGCGGGCCGGCAACACGCCAGCTCCTCCCGGGCACCTAGTGAGCGGCTGGGCACAGGGGAGCTAGTAGCAGCTCTGCCCCAATCTGTGAGTCTATGGATCAGCATAGGTGGGCCGGATTTAAAAAAAGACTGCTGCAGGGTGGATCTCGATGAGCCGGGCTGTGATAGGCTGGTCTGCTGGGTGAAGTTCTGAGGGGGAAGTCGGATGTGGAAAATGGAGGCCCTCATTGAGTGGCGGGTCGTCTGGCTTGTTGCGAGGCTCTGATGGCGGGCCAGGGCAGAACACGCCATCCCTCCCTGGCACCTCTCGTGAGTGGCTGGGCACAGGGGAGCCAGTAGCACCTCTGCCCCATGTCTATGAGTTTATGTTTATATAAAACATAAATTTTATATTTTATGATATAAATGAGAGACTCACAGACATGGGGGCAGAGCTGCTACTGGCTCTCCCTGTGCCCAGCCACTCAAGAGGCACCCGGGAGGGATGGCGGGTTCTAGCCCTGGCCTGCTACCCCAACAGAGCCTCGCAAGAAGACAGACGACCCCCACTCCATGAGGGCCACCATTTTCCACATCCGACTTCCCTCTCGCCAGAACTCCACCCAGCAGAAGAGCCTATCACAACCCACTCATTTAGACACACCCTGCAGCTGTCTTTTTCAAGTCTGGCCCAGGTATGCTAATCCAGAGACTCAAAGACATGTGGCAGAGCTGCTACTGGTTCTCCCTGTGCCCAGTTGCTCACGAGGTGCCCGGGAGGGATGGCAGGTTTTAGCCCTGGCCCACCACCCAAGCAGAGCATCTCAAGGATCCACATGACCCCCCACTCCATGAGGGATGCCATTTTCCACATCCAGACTTTCCTATCTTCAGATCTCCACCCAGCAGAAGAATCTATCACAGCCTGGCCACTTTCAGCCGAGTGGTTCATCAATAAATGCTGTAGATCAGAGGTGACTACAAGAGTATGCCACCCGCATGGCAGAGCCTGGCAAGCTACCTGTGTTGTATATGATATGCCAAATACCAGTAACAATTATATACCTCATTCCTATGACCTGATGTAATGGTTTGAGGCTCTTTATTTTCCTGGAGCAAGCAGATGCCCTTGGGCTCTACTAGCATGAGACAGGACATATGGAGATGTTACTGGTGCCTGCTCGAGCAAATCAATGATGAATGGGAAGACAGTGATACAGTGATTAATATATCCTACTGAGATATATAATATTAGTTTATACATAATATTAATAGATAGATAAGGATATATCACATATTACTTCATGAATGTAACTGTACATTGCCATTTTGAGTAAAGTCACCCAGAAGGAGAGGGACAGATACAAAATAACCTCTCATATATGTAGGGTATAAACAAGCATAGTAAAAGAATAATATGTGGCCAAAGGCAACAGACTTATCTGTGGAACAGGAATTATCACAGTGTTGAGACTGGTTGAGTATGGGGATACACAGAGGAAGCTGCTGGAGGCAAAGGTGGGGGGAAGTGGACACACTGGTGGGTGTGTCTGTTGTTGGAATTTTATACTCATGAAAGTCTACTGCACTGTAAAATTGAAAAACATGATATCTAAAATAAAATGAAAATAAAAATAAAATAGCAGTGATTTATTTCAGTTGACTTTTATAGATCATATCATCATACAGTGTTTCATTTAAAAATATTTTTTCACCTCCTTTACATGTTAGAAATCCCTGGGTTGCTTTAGGATATTTTTATTTTAGTAGAGAAATTAATGATCACCACAGTATTGCTCATTTTTTTTTTTGCTTTTGTACATGATATCAGTGACCTACAGCATGTAGTAAGAGTGACTTTCCGGGTTTGAAAATTAAGATATTTCTTCCTCCAGGAAAAACCTCAGTTTTAGTTACCCTGTGTCCTGCATGCCTGTCCTTGGCAAATAATTCTTAAGTATCTTGACACTGAAAGGCTCTAAACAATAGCCATTTTATTATAGCTCATGACTCTGCCTCCAGGAATTCAAGCAGTGTTCTTTTGGCAAAATTTCCTGCTTCATATGATATTGCCTGGGGTTACTCTTGGTTTTTATTTGGCAGCTGAGCTGACCTGGAGGGTCCATGAATGATTTGACTCCAATGCATGGCAAGTCAGTAGAAAGATCACAGAGACCGATGCTTATGTATAATCTATGGTCCAGTCCAGCTGTTCTCTTAAGCAGTGATGGTATTTTCCTAGCTTTGAGAGTAAGAATCCCAACAGACAAAAAGTGGAAGCCAGGATATGGCGCCTTAAAACTGGCACTAAAATTTTCAACATGTTCTCTTTGTAAAGTAGTCGCAGAGTAGTTTATCTAACTATATTAAGAAAATAAGAATTAAATTATATTTTTGAATGGGAAGAGTGGAATATGCGACATATACTAACACACACACTATACTATACTAACTTCATGGCTTCACTGAGGATCTCTGCTGATCCCCCAGAATACCCCAGTGCATTAACCTCAGATAACCTAGTGTTAGGATGAGAACTCTGGGATTTTCTCAGTGTGGAAGCATGGAGTCTCCTCCAATCCCCATACATCTGGAAGCCCTTGCAACCACACTCGCCTCCCTCAGCCATCACCATGTCAACTCACCCACCGACCCTTGGATTCATGTACCATGTCAACAAGGTACCATGTCAACTTACCCACAGGCCCTTGTCTTCAGATTCATATACCATGTCAACATGGTACCATGTCAACTCACCCACAGGCCCTGATCTTCTGATGCATGTACCATGTCAACATGGTACCATGTGAACAGACCTACAGGCCATGGTCTTCAGATTCTCTCAGGTCTCCGAGAAGACACGAGCCAAGTAGCTGAAATTAATGGACATGCTGGTCCCAACAGCTGAAAACTCCAGAGAGCCTTAAGGAGTGGGTAAGGCCACATTTCCGCCCTGCTGGGAAGTCCCAGAAGCCACACCTATGCATCACTGCTGTCGCTAAACCAATAACCTAAAGCCTAACTTCACTGCTTCCCTAAGAATCTCTGTAGATTCATTCCACTTCTAGACATCCTGAAGTTTCTGAAGCGCAGGGCTGCAGTGACACCTTCAAATTCCACAGTCCTGAAAGTTCCAGAAAAACACACCAAGAAGAAAGTAACATAGGATCTAATTCAACAAGCACAACACAGGAGACTCAGCTAAGGAAATAGCAGCTTTGTAAATCCTCAAACAAGGATTCAATAACCCTGCATTGAGATAATATAGCAATATACACAAATTTTATTTTTACTGAACTATTTTTGATAATTTCTTTAGCCACTGGTTATAACAAGTAATATAAAACAAATTACTGTGTGAAAATGGGGACAATGGATGAGGAAATATTTCTTAGGTGTCAGGATTAGCGCCTTAACCGATTAGCACCTGTAACCGATGTTTTATACACAACTTTGTAAACCATGGTGTTTAAATACAGTAAAAATATTTTAAAATAATACTATTAATCGTCACAGCAGAGCCTGGCAAGCTAGCATGTCATATTTGATATGCCAAAAAGCAGTAACAATTATGGACCTCATTCCCATGAACTGAAGGAATGGTTTGAAGCTCTTCATGTTCCTGGAGCGAGAAGATGCCCTTGGGCTACACTATTATGTGACAGGATGTATGGAGATGCTACTGGTGCCCACTCAAGCAAATTGATGAACAGCGGGAAGACAAGTGATACAAGTGATACTATTAAAGGCTACATTTAAAGAAAATTGCCCCTCTAGGTTCAGAAATAAATAATATTGCTTCTACTAAATTTGATTAGACAAAGCAAGTCACAAAATATTTTCAGAATGAAGTAGCAGTGAAACCAACTCATCCTCTCTTGATGAATTTAAAACTCATAGAGTCTGGCTGTACAATGAAGTGTAGTCACAGCTGTCCTGCTTATAACACAAGTATTTGAGATCTATGCCATTTAGAATTGTCAGATGTGGATGCATGTAGCTCTGATAAATTACCTAAAATAAAATATTGTTTTTATGCATGTAAAGGAGGGTATGCTGAACCAGAGACTCTCAGACATGGGGAAGAGCTGCTCATGAGGCGCCCGGGAGGCATGGCGTGTTCTAACCCTGGCCTGCCACCCCAGTAGAGCCTCACAACAAGCCAGAAGACCCCCGACTCCATGGGGCCCGCCATTATCCACATCCGGACTTCCCTCTCGTCACAACTCCACCCAGCAGACCAGACTATCACAGCCCAGCTCGCACTGCCGCTTGTGGCCGCACGGTTCATCAATAAATGCTTTATTTAGAGGTGACTACAACAGTACGCCACCCGCACAGCAAGCCTGGCAAGCTGCTAGTGTAGTATTTGATATGCCAAAACCCAGTAACATTTATATTAGGTCATTCCCATGACCTAATATAATGGTTTGAGGCTCTTTATGTTCCTGGAGCAAGCAGATGCCTTTGGGTTCTACTAGCATGAGACAGGACATATGGAGATATTACTGGGGCCCGCTCTAGCAAATAGATGATGAACGGGAAGATAGTGATAGTGATAGTTTTTATGCACTCAACTAGAAATTCTGTGTAGATAATTAGTCTATACTAAAATCAGATAATTTTAATGAAATCAATACAGCCAAGGATTGTTCTAAAGTACTTATCATCACCACAATACAAAGATAATTGGTTTTATTTTGAATTTAGTGTAGTTCATTGTAATGTCTTTTGTTTATAAAAGCTATGATTCCCCACAATAAATAAAATATATTCCTTAGATACGCACTTCAGTATTTTATAATGAACCCATTAATGAAGAATCCTAAAATAAATTGTAAAAACACTATGCGCTTACAAAATCAATTCTTATCAAACATCAAAGAATATTTTCTTAATTAAAATTACTGCTTTAGGTAATTTGATTTTAAACAGCGAAGAACTACTGAATGCACTGTAGGATACAAGAAGTTATGTCATTGAATTATGCAGCAAATATATGATTTAGAAGAACATTAGCATTTCCATTTTTAGGTTAAATATTTAACTTTTGACAATTGATAGATTTATTTAGTTTCTTTCTATCAGAAGTTACAATCTATTTCACTGTCCCTTAAGCCTTGTAACTTTCCCTGGACAGGTTATATTAGTAAGTGTGACAGAGGCAGAAGATTAGAACAAAATTGTGTTGAGACTTGGTCTCCTGATACCCTGGAGATTTAAGAACGACATTTGAATAAATTGGAGATTCCCTAGCGGAAAATCAGAAGGAACATGGCAGAAATTTAAGGTGAACCGTTTGAGAGTCAGTCAGCCCTGTCAACTTCTGTCAGTGTCTAGACATACAATTGGATTAACTCTAGATCATGCATCCTTTAACCAAACTACCAGTTGTTCCACACTATTCAGTGTAGAGATATGAGCTCAACCCATGTATCCATGTTATAACATTCCAAAAATATTCTCAATAGGAAGTATATTGACTTATTATGCATATTATATATAACTATTATATGTTATATTGCTATATGATATCACATAGTCTGTATTATATAATTATGTTATAAGTAATACATTTATTATACATGATATAATCATACATTAATTATTATATAAGAAAATATGAATTTATAGAATATGTATATATTCCTAATATTGTTGATAAATAAAATATGAAAGAATTTATAAAACTCTGATACACTGGGGAAAGGAGGCAGAAATTTGTCCTATTAGTCCCAAGTACTATTACACGTACCAAGCATCAAAGAGTAAGCTCCAGGATAATACAAATCCATTAAGAATTAGAAAAAAGTGTTATCATGATCTTGAGATAAAACTGTAAGGACAAATATTGAGTTAGGAATAAAATAGAGACATAGAAACTTGAGGCAGTAATCTAGGAGTGAGTAAGTAAAGTTCTGAGCCAAGGTAGTAACTATGAGCTTAAGAGCAGATACATAAATCCTTGAGAGATATTTGGAGAAGCCTGTAAAAGGGATTGATGAGATACTCCTATGTCCATATCCCCAGACAATCACGCATTGAATTATCTTCCATTTAACTGCTATAATGATACTGAGATTCTAAGATACAATTGATTTTAAAGAAACCATATACAGAATGAGAAAGGCAGAGAAAAATGGAAAAATGTGTGATCTCATTAAATCCTCAAAAAAAAGTTTAGTTCTTTCTTTCACATTGTTTAATTATAATTTGAATAAAAAAAAGTATTGCAACCCTGTGGCCTAAACTTTCATTTCTAATTGGAACTTGTTGAAGGATGGTACTTACTAAAGTTATAAACATTAATAAACAAAGTGCCTTGCTGACAAAATAATGTTTGAGGAGACTTTCCCATTACAATCAGAAAGAGTCGAATAAAATTTACCAGAATTCATTTCATTAATTTTTCACCTAGTATAAACACCAGTATTAATTAAAAATCTTATATTCTTTCTAGTTTGTTTTCTTTTGTGTGTGTTTAGTCTGAAGGACCAATATAGCCCCATACTAAAATAGTAGAGGGGAAAGGAAAAGGGGAAGGGGAAAGGGGAGGGAAAAGTCAAAGTAGAATGGAGAAAGTGCAAGAGTAGAGAGAACGAAGGGGCCGAAGAGAGAAAGGAAGAAGAGAGAATACTGGGGGATATAGAATGAGGGAGAGGGAAGACTAGAGGGGAAAGAGGAAGAAGAAGAGAAGAAAAATAGGAAGAGAAGAGTAGAAAGAAATCTGATCAAAAGTCATCGAGCCCTCTATACGTTATATTAAAATGATATCAGTTAATATAATTGCTAGTGAACAGAAGCCTATTCCCCCCCCTAATGTTTATAGAGTGTCTGAGAGATAGCACAAAGACCTGGAGCATATACCTCACTTACAAATATGCTCTGAACTCAATCCTGGCGCTGCAGTTTCTAAAGTGCTACCAAATATGTGATTTGGTGACCCCTGAGCACTGTCTAGGTCCAAGAGCAACACAACATCAGACCCAACCACTGAGCAGTTAGTCCTGTGTAACTGGAATGATATAACCAGGAGTGATACTTAGGCCCCTGTGGAAATGCTGAAGTGCCCTGCACAAAATCCAGGAGCAGGGTCAGGGAACCCCTTCTGTCCCAGGAGATCAGCGGCAGGCGGACGGAGAAAGACGCAAGAATCCAACGAAGTTTCAAAATGCTTTACTTAACACTGGTCATGCTGGCCGGACTCGGTGTAGAGTTTTGGGCCCTGCCCTTTCCTCCGCCTCCATGCCAGTTGCCCTGGAAGAGAGAGACCCACCCAAGCCAGACTCAGCTAATTTGCAACCCCGGAAGAGATCCAGACCCATCCACTTCAGACCCACAGCTGCGCTGCTCGGCAGGCCCCATGTGGAAGCAACTCATGGAGCTGACCTCCCGGTAAGGGGCTCGGCCAGCCTCTGGCCGAGTCCAACATTGCTCCAAGGGTTTGCACTCATGAGCTGGGGAGAGACAATGCTGGCTGGACTCGGAGTGGAGTTCTGGGCCCTGCCCTTTCCTCCAACTCCATGCCAGTTGTCCAGGAAGAGAGAGACCCACCCACGCCAGACTCAGCTAATTTGCAACCCTGGAAGAGATCCAGACCTATCCACTTCAGACCCACAGCTGCACTGCTCAGCCAGCCCCATGTGAAAGCAACCCATGGAGCAGACCCACAGGTCTCTTGGCGTGTGGCCGCTTTGTGGTCACGTGATATTTTTAGAGGATGCTGATTTTAACATAAGGTTCTTCCCAAGTTCTTTCACATTTATACATGGTAAACAGTTCTAGACAGGTTTTAACTGATACCAGTAAGCCTAGCAAGAAGCCAGAGCAAACCACACATCATTCAGTCAGTCATTCTCAACATCAAGACTCCATAGTTACTCAGAGCTCCATGCAAGAGAAAACCTGATCTTCCCCCTTTAAGTTTCATCAGTAAATGCTCGAGTTGAGAGCCTTCTACTGAGACTATGCCACCTACATGGTAAAGCCTGGCAAGCTACCCATTTTTCATTTACTTGTTATGCCAAAAACTAGTAACAATTATGGACCTCAGTGCCATGACCTGAAGAATGGTTTCAGGCTCCTCCTGTCCCTGGAGCAAGTAGATGCCCTTGGGTTACACTTGTTTGTGACAGGACTAATGGAGATGTTACTAGTGCCCACTCGAGCAAATCGATGAACAATGGGAAGACAGTGATTACTTAATATAGGTTCAGGCATACAAATTAACAATAGGAAAAACTCCAAACTTAGGATTCCTGGCTGGGCCCTGGCCACGTGTAGGCCAAGATGGAGGCCATCACATGTTAAGGCCATGCAGAGAGAAGACAGAGACAAGGCGCCAGCAGAAATGGGGAGAGAGTACCCCAAAGAGAGAGGAGAAAGGAAGCAGTCTTCTTTGATATCCATCCCTGTAACCCAGACTTCCCAATTCTACGGGAAGTTTGCAGGGTTAATGCCCTCAATTAATTTCTCCCAGGGCCTCACCTAGCCTTTTGAGATGGTAATGTCACTGAGCCAGGATCAGTCTAGGAAATGCCTTTGCAGGGTAGAAAGGAGGGGCTTCTGAGATTAGCTGTATCTCAGGATACAAAGGCCTGCATCTACACCGAAGAATATCTATAGCCAGTTAAACATTTCTCCAAGCCTTCACAAAAGTCTCATCTTTATTCCATAGCAGTTCTGTATTTTAGTTGCCTTTGAGTTATCAGGGAGCCATGCTTGCTTGCTTGGAGACAAACAGCAGTCTTCTTTGATCTAATTACTTAGAGATCCAATGTGGCCAGGAAAATATACTGGTAAGATCTAGCTAGTCCCAATGATTGTTGTAGCATGAGAGAATATTTATACCAGGCAGTTTACATGGTCAGATACACTGCCACATTTAAACTGCCCTCCTATTTACAAAGTGACCTGCAGGAGGCAATCCAGGCCAGATGCAGGCTCTGGGCAGGTGCATTGCCAAAAGGCCCCCTGAGTGTTTCTTGAGAGCCTCACCTTCAAAAATATGTTTTTAATTATGAAAGTAATTCGCCATTCTGAATCTTGTCTTCATCTTTTATAGAGGACATACTATCACTCCACAAATCTGATGGACTTCTGACAATACTAACATCATCTTTTTTTTAACCTACTATAAACTAAATATGCTATTTCTTTGATTTAACACAAGTGTCAAATTTAAACATCCTATGTGATCAATACTTAATAATCAAACTTCGCACTTGAGAGTTTCTCCCACAAAAGCTGCAACATGCTTTTGAAACTTGCTTTTTTTTAAGTGAACATCCCTGTCAGACTGAGCCTCGGCTACTCTTCATAGTCTAAATGGTCAAAATGGCAAGTTTATTGGAGGTAACATGGGAATTCTGATGTTGTCAGGATAATAAGGATGAGATGAGAAAAAAATACACTTCATCATTTAGTGTGACATGGAAATTCAGCACCGGGGGAAGTCTTGGAACTCAGGAGGCAAACAGTTGAAAAACAGTTGAAAAAAAAGAAGGGGCTAGAAACTGCATACCATCAATCCATGCAAAGCAGATACTTGAATTAAAAATCTCTACTCATGTAATACTGTTCCTGGGTTTCAAAGTTTGTTCACTATTTAATTACTGATCTCCAATAAATTGTTGTATAATCAAGAACACCTTGATTTCAATACAGAAAAGCATGCTCTTACCAATATGGTTGGAAAAGAGTAGAAAAAAGCAAATAAACAAATAAAAATTAATTAGGGGAGAAAGCCAAGTTGAGTTTCTTTGAAGATTAAATTAGGTCATACCTACAATAAAGAGACTCTTACTGAACTGGGTCTGGAATTTGTCCAATTTATATTAATTTGATCACAATAAAGATGGAAGCATTGTCATGGCTATCTCCAATACAAGTGCTACTAAAAGTTTAATCTCTTTAGGGAGATTTTATTTTGATATTTGGGTCACACCTGGCAATGCTCAGGGTTACTCCTGGCTCTGCACTCAAGTGCTCAGGGAACCATGTGGGATGCCAGGGATTGAACCTGTGCAAGGCAAATGCCCTACCTACTGTGCTATTGCTCCAGCCCCTGTTTAGAGAGATTTTTCTTAGAACACGGTTATATTGTTTTCTGTGTTAACTAAAGAGATATCTCAAATTAGTCTCCACCAATAATTGATCTGACTGTCTCAGACAGAAGGAACTCTGAGTATCAGAAAGAATGTTGAATTCTTAAATAACTTCTAATGCCTTCTTAGCACAGTAGGCAGCGCGTCAGTCTCATAATCTTAAATAACTCTTACACAACCGATTTATAATACCAGCAGTGTAAGAAATTATCTGGTTAGGCCTATGATTGTAAGATATTGGGCAAAAAGTAACTATTAACAACAGTATCACTTGTATCACTTGTCTTCCCATTGACCATCGATTTGCTTGAGCTGGTGCCAGTAACGTCTCCATTCGTTGGGAATAAGGTCCATTATTGTTACTGTTTTTCGCATATCGAATGCACCATGGGTGGCTTGCTAGACTCTGCCGTTCATCCCAGGTGGCCCAGTCTTTTTCTATGTCAGATCATCAAACATCCAGGGCACCCACGGGGACAGAGCCCAGGGTGTAGACAAGCCTTTATCCTGTCTGCCACCTGCTGACACAGCTGGGCACCACAGCCACACCTGCAACACCTCAAATTTAAAATATTACAGAAATGGAACTCATAGAGATCTCACATTTTGATTTCCAGCTGTCTTTTGTAATTGACATTTAAGTTTCTATTCAAGTTTTACTAAGATATATCCAAACACTGTGCACTTAGTCTTCATTTTTTGTTCTCTTATTTTCATCTCACCAGCATATACATTTTTTGCAGTGTCCATCCATGTTTTTTTTTAATTTTTTATTTTTACAATTACAAAGATATACAATTAAAAAGTTCATATTTGGGTTTTGGTCATACAGTGTTCCAGCACCCATCCTGCCACCAGTGCCCATCTCCCACCACCAATGTCCCCGGTTCCCTCCCCCTCCCCCAGCCCTCCTCCATGGCAGGTTCTTTACTTCTTTCCATTTCTCTCTCTTTCTCTTTTCCTTTCCCTCCAGACTATGGATTACAGAACATACATTAAAGGGTTGTCATGTGTATCTCTTTGCCTCTATTTAATGCTCAGTTCTAGGTTGGCATTAGTACCCTCGACAATTACTCTGGGACACCAAAAATACGCAGCGGAAACACCATCCCTACTTTTATGTTCATAGCAGCATTATTCACAATAGCCAGAATCTGGAAGCAACCAGAGTGCCAGAAAATCGATGACTGGATAAAAAAGCTTTGGTACATCTACACAATGGAATACTCTGCAGCTGTTAGGAAAAATGAAGTTATAAAATTTGCCTATAAATGCATCCATGTTTGATAGACCAGCCTATCACAGCCTGGCTCGGGTGGCAGCAAGCGGCCGCACAGTTCATCAATAAATGCTGGATTTTGAGATGACTACAAGAGTATGCTACCTGCACGGCAGAGCCTAGCAAGCTACCCGTGTTGTATTTGATATGCCAGATACCAGTAACAATTATAGACTTCATCCCCATGACCTGATGGAATGGTTTGAGGCTCTTTATGTTCCTGGAGCAAGCAGGTGCCCTTGGGCTCTACTTGCATGAGACAGGTCATATGGAGATGTTACTGGTGCCTGCTGAACAAATCGATGATGAACGGGAAGATAGTGATAGTGATCCATGTTACACTATACTATATGGTGGCAATTTCCACCATATAGTATAGTTTTTCTTGTAGCCCCAAATTAGTACACTGTCAAGTGAATAAATGAATGATACTACATATTTTCATGCATATTTTATACAAAGTTGAATTTAAACAGACTTGATTATCAGAGCTAGAACTTGCATCTCTATTACCTAGTTCTTAGAGTCCCCATATACACAGTATACTTTTAAATTTCATGTTTGGGCCTTTTGGAAAGCCGTAAGTATTATGACTTATCTATGTTTTATACCATATAAAAGATGACATTTTTATATTATATGTATAAACATAGGCATCATTTATTTACTCATATGTTATTATTAAACACTCATATACTTAAAACACATTTACTCTTTCGCAAACAAAATACAAAGGCAACTCCTTTCATCTCTATATTGTAAGAAAGCATGAAACCAAAATTCAAATACTTGCATTTAAAGTATTTATTTTATCAGCTGCATGAATGCCTTTGATATGATACCTCTTACCACTGGCACTATGTGGTTGGGATGTTTATGCTTTCTTTTGAATTTTCAGTAAGTAGAAAAGTTAGTACTATAGTATAGAGAGATAGTACAGTGGGTACTGTACTTTCAGAGCATGTGGCTGACCCAGGTTGGATCTCCTGGCATCTATTATGATTCCTGAAGCACTATTGTGAGTGAATCCTGAATGTAGACCCAGGAGCAACCACTGAGCATTACCAGGTGTGGCCCAAAAACCAAATGAAGAAAGAAAGAAAGAAAGAAAGAAAGAAAGAAAGGAAGAAAGAAAGAAAGAAAGAAAGAAAGAAAGAAAGAAAGAAAGAAAGAAAGAAAGAAAGAAAGAAAGAAAGAAAGAAAGAAAGAAAGAAAGAAAGAAAGAAAGAAAGAAAGAAAGAAAGAAAGAAAGAAAGAAAGAAAGAAAGAAAGAAAGAAAGAAAGAAAGAAAGAAAGAAAGGAAGAAAGGAAGAAAGGAAGGAAGGAAAGGTGATACTATCGAAGAGAAGGAATGCTGTAAGAGAAATAAAAGAAAAGGTTACAATTTAAATTTGGAATTGTTAAGAATGTACTTACATGGAATGATACCCTATAATAGTAACAGGATTAAATTTTTAAAGCTGATCATGTACAAAATTTTATATGGGTGCTTTGTTTGAGAGAGTTGTGTTCCTAAAAATTTTGCATATAGCGGGGGCCGGAGCGATAGCCCAGCGGGTAGGGCGTTTGCCTTGCACGTGGCCGGCCTGTGCCGGCCCGGGTTCAATCCCGGGCACCCCATATGGTCCCCCCGAGCACTGCCAGGAGTAATTCCTGAGTGCAAAGCCAGGAGTAACCCCTGAGCGTCGCCGGGTGTGACCCAAAAAGCAAAAAAAAAAAAAAATTTTGCATATAAAATATTGCAAATATTATTTTGCAATAATATAAAAATTATTTTGAGAGAAAATTACAAACAAATTATTGAAATTTCAACTATAAACCAAATATTAGAAAATTTAATAAAGGTATTTCCTATGGAGATTACTAAATTAAATGTCAATATACGTTGTTATCTAAGATTACATCGATATCTTTAGTGTCATGCTCACTACCTCAAAATCTAACCTTTTCTACTTTTATTAACAGAAATGATTTACTATAACTTCATAATATACCCAAATGCTTTCCCTATATTTTCATTCAGTTTTCCTGGCAAAACACTAGAAATAGAAGCCATTTTCTCCCTAATTCAGTGCTCACCAGTGTCTTCCAATTTTCCTACCTAACAGTATCACAATTCAATCTTCATCTCTTCCCTAGAGAATTATCACCAATACCACTTTGCTTTATTTTACCAGGGCCACCAGAATGTTGTGCTCCAGGTATTTCTGTTGAAATGATTTATCTATAATTGAATAAAGCAGCAATTGGCAGTACACAGAATGTCAGAAGGAATTTTCCTATGATCTGGCCACTTCCTCTTTCCCAGGAATATAATCTAGTAATAAATCTACCACAATACACTGTTCTCAGCTATGCAAAAGTGTTTTATATTAACATTACTTAATTCTATTTCTTACTCAATTATAAACTCCTTGAGAAAAGCTACAACAAGTAGGTTTGACAACATTTACGTTTTCAGGAAAAAATTATAAAAAGGGTAAAACTCCTCTATTTATATCAGAAGATATATATGCATTCTAAAAAGTCAATAGTTGGCTATCAGAGATTTCATTAATAATAACTAAATAGCCTTATGCTGTCTCTGGATTTGTAGGCCACTTAAAACATTTTCCTGAATGGACCATCTTGGTGTTTGAAACTTACAGTGTGAAATAGTTACACAGTAGTGATATATAAACTTATTTTTCCATTCAAAGATATTAAACTCACTTTAATTTTATTTAATAAAAATTTAATTTTTGTCTCTTTATTTCTTATTCACTTTGCACCATCTTCAGTCAGTTTATTCATGTTCTCTATACTCCCAAATCCTTGTTCATTATATATTACTTTGTCTTGAAGGAACACATGATAATTAGAATCACTTGCATAAATATTTATTTTTTCCTAAAAGTAAGATAAAAACCAGGTGCTGGAGAACTAATACAGCAAGTAAGTAGAGCAGATACTACTGCATGCCTTGCATGCAGCCAAGTCAATTTCAAACTTTGTTGCCACATATGGTCCCACCGAGCACTACCTAGAGAGATCCCTGTGAAGAACCATGAGAAAGCCCTGAACACAGCTAGATGTGTCCCAGACCCCACCTCTTTTCCTCAAATGAAGATATAGTCCCAGGGCTAGAGAGATAGCTCAGGAGCTAATGCTCTTTCTTTGTAAGTAGCTGACCTTAGTTACAACTCTGGTATTCGGTTCCCTAAGCACAGCCTGGAATTATTGCTGAACACAGGATCAGGAAGGTGTTGTTGTTGTTGTTGTTGTTGTTGTTGCTTTTTTGTCATTTTGGGAGTCTCAGGGGCTTATTCCTTTTTCTGCATTCAGTGATCATTCCTGGTGGGTTTGAGGGACCACGTGCGATGTCAGTGGTCCAACTCAGAGGGTCAGCCACATGCAGGGCAAGTGCCCTATCCACTGTACTATCACTCCAGCCTCATCCCACTAATTTTCTAAAGTGTACATACCATTCATATTTTGTTCTTAAATCAAGTTGAGTCTTCATTCTGCCAGTTTCCTCTCTTTACACATAGAGAATGCCGCCTTGTGAAAATGCTATTTTCTAAAATCAAATAGGCGAGGTGAGAATAATATAAGAAACAGAATCATCTGATAGGGAAGAAGACAATACTTTTGTTAAGTGCCAGGTACTCATCTGAGTATTAACTGCATATTCAATTAATTTCTGTAATAACTCAATGAGAGAAGATTAAATATTACCCCAATTTTTCAGATGAAATAAAAATGATGTTCAAAGAGGTTGAATGACTTACCAAAGGTTACACAGATACTAAGGGATAGAGATTAAAACCAATCCTGATTGGTGTTGTAATTAGAGGCTATGATTCCTCTTATCAAGATTATTTAATTATTTAATGTTGGTGTGGCTGACCTGTGAGTGCACAAGGAAAGTGTCAGTGCAGAGTGGCAGGCCTCAGGCAGACCCCAGAGCTACTGCAACCGTGCATTAGGGAAAAGAAACTACAACTCCCAGAATTCCGAGCCGAAGAGGAAATAAATGGGACACTTTGAACCTGCATACACCAGGAGGCCTCAACCTCAGGTAACCTCACTGGGGGCATGACTTGCCACATATTAATACAAAAAAACAGGAAATTAAATACAAAGAAAAGGTAATATCCTTGAAGAGGGAAGAAGAGAACACCATCTGCTGATCATCTCCAGAGTCCTACTAGACAGTGAGGAAGAAACAGAGCCCCAGAAGGATCTATCCCCTGACTACCTCAGTACCATGGGGAAGCAATGCAGATCCCCATATTGAAGAGCAGATGAAGAAAACAACCCTGAAGACTCAAAAGAGAATACACACACATAATCTCTCTGACAAAGAATCAGAGAAGAAATGGTGAGGATGTTTAATGAGCTCAATGACAAAGTGAAACAGATGTCATATAAAATACAGAAGGATATACATGAAGCAGCTGAAAGGGCAGTCAACAAATTATAGGAGAAAAAGAGAGTCAAAATGAGAACACTACAAACAGAAATAATACCAATAGAAAACTCAGTAGATGAAATGAAAAACTCAAAGGGGCGGTCAACAGCAGGACAACATCAGCAAAAGACAGAATCAGAAAGAATGAGGATGAGCTCCAGAAAGCACTCAGGGGAAATGCATCTGATGAAAAAAGACCAAAAAAATGATCAGCAGCAGAAGAGAGAATATTGGGATGAATCGAAGAGAAACAACATAAGAATCATCGGCATCCTAGAGGGACAGGAAGGCAACAGCAAGGAAATAGTTAAGTTAAAAAAATTCTTGCAAAAGATACACAAGACAACCTCTTAATATATGTATTGTACTGCACAATGTGGAAGGGAAGGAAAGGAGAAAGAGAGAGAGAGAGAAAGAGAAAGAAAGAAAGAACCTGCTATAGAGGCAGGCTAGGGAGAGGAATGGAGAGGGAATCGGGGATATTGGTGGTGGGAAATCAGCACTAGTGGAGGGATGGGTGCTGGAACACTAAATGACCAAAACCCAAATATGAACATCTTATGAACAACTTTGTAATTGTATATCTCATGGTGGTACAATAAAATATAAAAAATAAATTAAAAATTTTTGCAGAACAGTTCCCAGAGTTGAAGGACACAGGCATCAGATACAAGAAGCCCAAATATACCACCAAAAAGTGACCCTGATAAAAAGACTCTAAGACATTATCCTAGTCAGAATAATTGATGTCATAGATAGAGACACACTTTTTCAAGCAGAAGGATCAAAGAAGGAAAATTTATACAAATGAGCATCCGTTTGACTTTTGCAGCAGGCCTATCAGAAGAGACCCTCCAAGCTCGAAGGCAGTGGTGGGATATAGTGAAAAAAACTCAATGAAATGAAGGCCTCACCAAGAATTCTTTACCTGGCTACACTCTCATTCATATTTGAAGGATAGATACAAAGCTTCTTGGATATACAACAGCTCAGATACTTCATAAACTCAAAATCAACCTTAAAAAGAAGGGCTGAGAGAGCTCCTTTAAGACAAGACCAAACCCAAAAGAACAGCAAACATACAGAAAGATGGCACAAAATCCCATAACAATAATCTCTCTCAAAGTCAACAGTCTAAATACACCGTTAAGAGACACAGAGTGGCAAATTGGATCAAAAAATAGAACCCAACATTCTGCTTCCTTTAAGAAAAGCATCTGAGCAATCAGAGCAAAGTTAAAGACTGGAAAATAATCCTTCACTCAAACAACCCCTCCAAAAAGACCGGGGTGGCCATACTAGTATCTGACAACATAGACTTTAGGTTGAAAAATGTCAGAATGGACAATGAAGGTCATTTTTTAACAATCAAGGGATACATACATCAGGAAGAAATTATACTCATAAACATATAAGCACTCAAGGAGAAGCCAGAAAAATACCTAAAACAACTGCTAGTAGACTTCAAAGAAGAGATTGACAGCAACACAATTGTAGTTAGAGACTTCAACACTGTTCTATGACTCTTGATAGTGCGACAAGACTGAAACTCACCAAGGAAATAATTTCCCTAAAGGAATGAATGGAAGAAAGAGGGATAGTAGATGTATACAGGGCATTTCATCCCCCAAAAGCCGAGTACACATTTTTCTCCAGCTCACATAGAAAATATTCCAAGATAGATCACATGCTGAGCCACAAAATATACCTCCATAAAATCAAAAAGATAGAAATTGTGTCAGCTATTTTTTCAGACCGTAAAGCACTGTAAATAGAGTTCACTTGATCACTTGAATTCCGTTATTCATCGATTTGCTTGAGCAGGCGCCAGTAGCATTTCCATTGGACCCTATCATATGCCAATGTAGCCCAATGACATCTGGTTGATTCAGGAATATGTAAATAGAGCTAATCACAAAAATGAAAAGTCATAACAAGCTCCTGGAAACTGAACAGCTCGCACTGAACAACCAGCGAGTCATAAAAAGAAATAAAAAGGAAATCCAAAAAATTTCTGGAAACAAATGATACTGAAGACAAGAATTACCAGAATTTATGGGATATAGCAAAAGCAATGTTAAAAGGAACATCCATAGCTCTTCAAGCAATCATTAAAAAAGAGGAAAAGGCTGTAATATACAGTCTGCATTCACACTCAAGATCCTTGGAAGCAATCAGCAAAAGGTGCTCAACCCAGCAGAAAGAAAGTGATAATATAACATAGGACAGAAATCAATGAGATGGAATCCCAAAAACAATGCAATAGATTATGAAATCAAGAGCTGCTTCTTTGATAAAGTAAACAAGAATGATAAACCACTTGCAAGACTTGCAAGGAAAGGAAATGAGAGAACTTAAATAAATAGAATCAGAAATAAAAAGGGAGAAATCACAACAGAAACCACAGTAATTCAAAAATATCATCAGAGATTATTTTGAGAGTCTGTATGCCACAAAACAGGAGATAATACAAGAAATGGACAAATTCCTGAATTCCTATAGCCACCCAAGGCTGCAGCAAGAAGATTTGGAATACATGAACAAACCTATCACCATCAAGGATATGGAATCAGTAATCAAAAGTCTGTCCAAGCACAAAAGCTCAGGTCCAGATGGATTCACCAGTGGATTCTACCAAACTTTAATGAGAACCTACTCCCAGTCCTTTACAAGCTCTTCTATGAAATTGAAGAAACAGAAATACTCCCAAAAAGCTTCTATGTGACACTTATCACCCTGATAACTAAAGCAAATAGACACATCACAAAAATGGAAAATCATGACCAATCTCCCTGATGAACACAGATGTTAAGATCTTCAATAAAATCCTAGCAAGTAGAATCAAAAGACTCATCAAAAAGATTATATACCATGACAAAGTAGGATTCATACTAGAAAATGGAAGGATGGTTCAACATCCACAAGTCAATCAACATAATACATCATATAAAAAGGGGAAAATAAAAAGTGTATGATCATATTGATAGATGCAGAGAAAGCTTTTGACAAGATCCAACACTAATTCATAATAAAATCTCTCCAAAATTGGGATTGAAGGAACCGTCCTCAATATAGTCAAAGCCATCTACTAAAAGTCCACAGCAGCATAATTCTCAATGGGTAAAAATTGAAAGCCTTCCCCTAGATCAGGGATAAGATAAGGTTGCCCATTATCGCCATTTATGTTTTGTATATTACTGGAATTACTTTCCATAGCAATCAGGGAAGAAAATGGCATTAAGGGCATCTGGATAGGAAAGGAAGAAATCAAGTTGTTACTATTTGCAGTGACAAGATAATATACCTAGAGAACCCTAAGGTCTCTACCAAAAAGCTCCCAGGAACAGTAAATTTCTATAGTAGTGTAGCAAGTTACAAAATAAATACCCTAAAGTCAATGGCTTCCCTATATGCAAATAACACAAGAGAAGAAAAGGATATTAAAGAAACTATTCCATTCACAATTGTGCTACACAAAATAAAAACCTAGGAATCAATTTGACAAAGAATGTAAAGGATCTCTAAAAAAGAAAACTACAAAATTTTGATACAAAAACAAAAAGGACCTAAAGAAATGGAGACACCTTCTCTGCTTGTGGATTGGGAGAATTAACATTATCAAAATGGTAATACTGCCTAGAACTTGAAACAGATTCAGTGTGGTCCCATGACATTCTTCAAGAAATTGGCCAAGCACTCTTGAAATGTATATGGAATAATAAACCCCCATGAATAGCTGAAGCAATCCTTGGGAAAACGAGGATGGGAGGTATCATTTTCCCCAACCTCAAACTCTACTACCAAGCATTCGTAATTAAACCGGCATGGTATTGGTATAGAAAAGACCTGAAGACCTCTTGACTAGAACACTCTCAATTATGTGATCACTTAATCTTCAATAAAAGAGCAAAAAAGATTAAGTGGAGCAAAGAAAAAGTCTTCAACTAATGGTGCTGGGAAAACTGGACAGCTACATGTAAAGAGATGAATTTAGACCTCCTTCTAACACCATGCACAAAAGTCAGATCAAAATGGATTAAAGATCTCAACATCAGACATGAATCTATATGGTACATAGAAGAAAACACAGGGAAAACACTCTATGAAAGTTAAGTTAAAGTCATCTTTAAAGAAAAAACACCATCGAACTGGAAATAAAGATAAACAAATGGGATTATATAAAACAAAGGTTTCTTCACCTCAAAGGACATGCTGACCAAGATACAGCAAGAGCCCACTGACTGGGAAAGAATATTCACCCAAGGCCCAACTGATAAGGGGTTAATATCCAGGATATATCAGGCACTGGTAGAACTTTACAAGAAGTAAACAGCCAACCCCATCAAAAAAATTGGGGAAAAGAAATGAACAGAAACTTCCCAAAAGAAGAAATTTGAATGGCAAAGGCATATGAAAAAGTTCTCTTCATCATTACTCATCAGGGAGATGTAAATCAAAATAGCAATGAGGTATCATTCACTCTCAGAGACTGGCACACATCTAAAGGAACAATAACAACTGGTGCTGGCGCGGATGTTGGAAGAAAGGGACTTTCATCTACTGTTGGTGGGAGTGCCAACTGGTCCAGTCCTTTTGGAAAACAATATGATATTCCTCCAAAATCTAGATATAGAGCTCCCATTTGACCAAGCAATACCACTCCTGAGAATATACCCTGAGACCCAAAAACACACAGCATAAACACTATCTGCACTTCTATATTCATAGCAGCTCTGTTCACATGGCCAGCATCTGGAAACAACCTAATGCCTGAGAACAGAAGCCTGACTAAAGAAACTGTGGTACATCTACACAATGAAATACTACACAGCTGTCAGAAAATAAGTCATGAAATTTACCTGCAAATGGATGGATCTGGAGATTATCATGCTCAGTGAAATACCAGTGTTATATTATTTGTGGGAAATGTTAATGCCAGACTAGAACTGAGTGTTGAATATACACAAAGGGATTTACATGATAATTTCTAGACATCTGTAGGGCAAGCCACAATGTGTAAGAGAAGGGTGAGAGAGAGAGAGAGAGTGAGAGAGAAACAGAGAGATAGAGAGACAGAGAGAGACAGAGACAGAGAGAAAAAGAAAGAGAGGGAAACAGTGCCTGCTATAGAGGGAGGCTGTGGGAGATGGGAAGGAATGTGGGGACATTGGTGGTGGGAAATGAGCACTGGTGGAGGGACGGGTGCTGTAGCACTGTGTGACTGAGACCCAATTATGAACCTCTTTGTAATTGTATATCTCACAGTAGTATAATGTAAAATAAATTCAAATAAATAAATAACAAAAACAAGAACAAACACTGGGGAATTCCACAAAACAAAAAATGAGATTATTTAATGCTTCCTGCCAGGATTCTTCAGATATCTTGTTCAGATATCTTCATACCAGAAACTTTCTGGACCTGTTACCAAATAAAAAGTTTCATGGTTAGAATTAACAATAATCCCCAAAACAAAACTCAGTAGCCTGAGAGGCAGTTCAGTGGGTAGGAAATAGGGAATTGCCTTGCAGGTACCAACCTGAGTTCCATCTCAGCAAATTCTGTGGTTCCAGTGCCTTCCAGCAGTTGTCTATAAGAGCAATCCCCAAGTACTGCTAGCATGACCAGGACATATGATCCTGTGTGCACACACACCCACACCCACCCCCACACACACACACATCAAACAAAACAAAATTAAAAACAAAAATCTCAGTGGAAAGGAAATAATATTTCCATTAGTATGCAAAAGCAGTTGTCATAAGATTGCTGGAGTATAGAACTCAGTTAGGGGGTCACAAATTCTTAATAGTCTCCCTATGTTGCAGTATACTTGAGAGCCTCTGCATCTGGCCTGGATTGCCTCCTGCAGGTCACTTTATAGATAGGAGGGCAGTTTAAATGTATCTGACCATGTATTCTAAACTGCCTGGAATAAATATTCTCTCATGCTGCCTCAATCATCGTGGGACTAGCTAGAAGATCTTACTGGCATATTTGTCTGGCCACGATGGATCTTCATACCAGAAGCTAAGTAATTAGACCAGAGAGAAATACTGTTTGTCTCCAAGCAAGCAAGCATAACAATACAGAACTACCATAAAGTAAAGACAAGACACTTATGAAGGCTTGGAGAAATATTTAAATGGCATTAGTACAGTCTTTAGTACAGATGCATGCCTTTGTATTCTGAGATATAGTTCATCTCAGAACCCCCTTCTCTCTACATTGCAAAGGCATTTTCTAGGCAGATCCTGGCTCAGCGACATTAACATCTAAAAAGGGCCTAGGTGAGGTCTTGGGAGAACTACCTGAGGGTATTTGACCCTGAAAGCTTCCCGTAAAAGGGGAAGGTCTGAAATACAGGGATATAAAACTAGGTTGCTTCCTCTCTTTGCTCCTCTTTTGGGTCACTTTCTCCTCTTTCTGCTGGTGCCTTATCTCTGTCTCCCTCTCTACAAGGCCTTAACACATGGTGGCCGCCATTTTGGTCTACACTTGGCCAGGGTCCTAGCGAGAAACACTAAGTTTAGAGTTTTTTCTATTGTTGATTTGTATGCCTGAAACTGTGTTAAGTAAATCATTTTGAAACTTCACTGGATTCTTGTGTCTTTCTCCGTTTGCCTGCTCCTGATCCCTGGGACAGAAGGGGATCCCTGACACTGCTCCCAGATTTTTGTGGGGGGCGCCTCAGCATTTCCCTGCGTCCCTATGTCACATATCTGAACTATTTATCCAAAATTTTGGATTATACATTTTTGAATGTCTCTTCTCTAGAATGACTTGTTATAATCATAAAAAACAATGTTATGAAGGGGCTGGAGTGATAGTCCAGCGGGTAGGGCATTTGCCTTGCACGTGGCCGGCCTGTGCCGGCCCAGGTTTGATTCCCGGCATCCCATATGGTCCCCTGAGCACCACCAGGAGTAATTCCTGAGAGCAGAGCCAGGAGAAACCCCTGAGCATTGCCGGGTGTGACCCAAAAAAGCAAAAAAATAAAAATAAAAGCCCAATGTTATGACATGGTGTTCATCATAATCGCCAGACCTGTGTTTCCCAAAATATAGAACAGATGTGCTACTTAACAATAGACTGTCATGTACTAAAATGGTTACTCACTGTTCTTGGGAAATTATTTGCCAATGTCTTGGGGGAAATTCCAGTTTGGTGCTGGGATGTCTGAAATACCTCTCTCATACTGGGTAATCTGTCTTTTGAAGCAGAGAGAACTTCAGATGAAGAGTACTTGGGAGACAATATTTTTTGTAATGATTTTATGTTGACTACCTGAATAGACCTAAAGCAAATATAAAACATAGGTTTAATAAGGCCAAGATCTATCTGGGAAATGCACCTTGTTTTGCTACAGTTCCAGGAAGCAAATATTTCAATGGTATGAACCTGAAGGCCAGGAAAGTGCAGACTTCCTTGATGGAAGTTTCCTGAGCCTCTTCCACAACAAACCTGTGCTTACTAAATAATATGCTTATCCAACACTTGAGAAATCTTTATGCTTTGTTTACTTCTATCTGTTGAACAAACTTTCTGTTGTCCTGTTTTGCTGACTTCAGGTAGTTACCTTAGCTTGATGGAAGATAATATTGGTTCATAGATGAATATGCCATAACACTTATTTGTAAAATCAATTTAAATAAAATAAAAGACTAAAAACTTTCTTTCATTTGATTCACCACTATGGACAAAGAAAAACAATATAGATTCTTACATGACTACTGAGCAGTCATGTAAAAATCATTTGAATCTAATAGAAGCAAGTTTATGGTTCTTCTGGGAATAGAACACAATCATTGGGAGATAAAGTAAATGTTATATGATGGCCACCATGCCATGTAACTTTAAATGGTATTATATCATATTGCAGGACATTAGAGAAATTTTGTTTCTAACCTAGATATCTTTATATATCTTTGTCAAATCTTTGTAATAACCTATATGTTCATTTCTTCCTTAGAACTATATTTCCAAAATCTATTTCTTTCTGGGAACTACATTTCCAAACTATATTTTCATGTTTGAGATTATCAGATATTATAATAGAAATTTCTATCGGTGATAAATACATAAAACATTAAGTCTTGATCAGTGTGCCAGATTAACAAATACACATTCTTTTATTATGCTTATTTCCCAAATGTTATTGCATTAAAGGAAGCACTATGAATTGCAAAGCTATCAATAGTTGGGTTTTTTGACATACAGTGTTCCATCAACAATCCCACCACTGGTGTCCACCTCCCTTCTCCAGGGTGCCCAGATTCCCTCTCCTAGGCTCTCCCCCAACCCCAGGCCATCATCTTAACATGCCCCCTTTTAATTGGGTTATTAAAGTTTTAGTCTCATTATTTCAGAGTTATTGAACAAATAAACATTAGGAATCATGATAAGTGCTTTGATGGGAGAAAGGGGTGAAATGAGCTTACTTTTTCAATTAAAAAATGAAATACTTAAAAACACATAAATATAAGACACTGTACAATTGTGAATTAATGAGCTATGCAAAACTCTGAATTACTTGGACAATTCCAGTTATAGAAACATTCATAGAGAAAAATAGAAGTCAGTCTATTTATTCTAACCCTATGTACAGCTCCTGTATCTTCATAACCTCATTTCTCTACCAAGTAACTGCAGCATCATAATTCTCTCACCTGGTACCCATGGGCTCCTCTGCCTGCTCCTTGATTATGTGTAGTAGGAGATACATGTAAGTCTCTTGCATGTATGTAGTGGGAGAAAGATACAAGTGCCACCTTTTACCACATAATTTCACAGACTCATCTCAAACTTTTTTATAAAATATGTGAAGTTCTTAGTCCTGGACTGATATTATAGAAGGTAGGGTATTTACCTTGCATGCAACCAGCCCAGGGTCAATCCTTGAATAGTGTCTGCCAAGCAAAACTAGAATTGATCCCTGATTACAGAGCCAGGAATAAGTCTGATAACTTCTGGTTGTTACCCCCCCACCCCAAATAAAAACAGAAAAGAAAATGTTGGAAGCAGATAGTATAAGACTGGAAGAAGGGTAATTTTTTTTCAAGAGGCAAGTACAGAGTCAGGGAATTTCTAACTCTTTATAAATTCCCAAGAGTTAATGTTCCAGGAGAAATATTACATTATTAAATGTTGTTTATTAAAGAAAAATTGCTTTAATAAGACAAACTGATAAGATTGCACACCAATTCTTAAGTTCTCTTCTGCTTCTTTATTGCTCACACATTCAAAACAGTACTATCGGAACTAATCAGAGTTGGACTTTTGGAATTCTGTGGTAAAAGGTTCACTTAATTGGAAAAAGCTGACACATGCCACAATACTTTTATGGCCAATTTTTACTCTGAAAACCTCAGGCAGATGGCTAATGACGCAAATTAGTGGACTAAAACAGAACGCTTGGACAAATCAGGAAGATGTTGACTCTTGTCTTTAGCACCTTTCTACCTTAACTGTCAGACCTTCCTACCACTATCTTAACACTTTTCACCCCTTGGAAATCAGTGGCTTCACAAGAAAAACACATCCCAGTTAGTTATCACTTTTGATTAAGCACCTCTTGCTAAGTGTAAATATTTCATTGGCTCCTCCTTTCTCAGAGATGTTTGCACCCTTAGCAGTCTTCTCACAGAGTGGAATTTCGGCTATCAGGCTAAGCCAGATAAGGGGGATATTTTGGGAAGAAGGATTTCCCCAAAGTCTATTCCTAAAATCAAATCACTTTGGGACAATTTTATGGCAGTGATTCATTAAGTTAAAGATTGGTACTTTGTCCTTGCTACATGACATGTCTATGTTTAACTTAATTGTTTTCCTGATAGATCTATAATATACTGACAGACCCCATGGAAGATTTTTTTCCATATAGGTTTTACTAAGTTTCTTTCCCTTGGGAAGAAATTTTTTTAAATTTTTCACAGTGCTTTTAAAACAGCTATATAGTTGCAACATTAATAGGAAAGCCAAATCATGCACCAGGGAAAATAAACCCAAAGTAATTAAACCTAAACATAGCCAAAGTAAAATATACACCCATGTTGGGTTTGAAATCTATGTGACTTAATGAAAAGGTGAGCTTGTCTTGTAAAAAAATAGTTATGCAAATTATGTATGACATAAAAAAGTTTGCAGACACAAACATATAATCATCTAAATCCTAAAGCTAAAGTGGTTTGATAGAAATACAATATGTTTTCAGCATACAAAGCTATTGTGTTGTATCACTTGTTCATCGATTTGCTTGAGCAGGCACCAGCAACATCTTCCTATGTCCTGTCGTCCTGTCACATGCTAGTGTAGCCCAAGGGCATCTGCTCACTGCAGGAACACAAAGAGCCTCAAACCATTCCATCAGATCATGGGAATGAGGTCTATAACTGTTACTGGTATTTGGTATATCAAATATGACACAGGTAGCTTGCCAGGCTCTGCCATGTGGGTGGGATACTCTGTTGTATAGAATATTTTATTATAATCCCTGGCTACCAACCTTATACATATCACACATCATTTACTCATAGCAATATAATTCTGTTGTGATTTGTGCAGAAGGATCATCTACTTAATTACAATGAGCCCTATGTAGATAGCACAGTAGGGACTCCTGCTTCTTGACTCCATTCTTTTTCTATTCAATCCTGGGACAAGAGACTTATAAAGCTGTTGTAGGAAATGCAACATTTGTTCTGCACATACTTCTTTATCTTTATTTGCCCCATTGTTGGCTATAATTTTTTTGTCTACTGGCTGACAAGGGTCACATTTCCAAGAAGATAAATTTCGTATTCGACCCTCTGGGAGCTGATGTCAGTGCAATCTGTGCCAGGACAGATTCAAAATGATGGTAAAGAGGAAGTTTCTGTATTTTATTTCTGTATTATATTGTCCTGTTTCCCTGATAATGGAGCCAGGACAGACTTGGAAGCCAGGCTTATTTTTTCTGCCTTGCTCATCTCCTGACAATGGATATATGAGTCAAGTTCTCACTATTGGCCAAAATTTGGTGTGGCATCTGGAGATGTCCTGAGATCTTTAAGAGCTGTGATCCTGCATTCGTACCTGTAGGGTCAGCTTTGTTCATTGTCCTGTGTGACCTGAGGTTAGAGAAGAAGCATTTCGTCCAGGATTTTGCAGCCAGCAAAGGTTGAGTTTGCTGTGTCGACAGTGGTTCTTCCTGTCCATTATCAGTCTGTTTGACATTGGATGTGTGTCCATATTGTGTGTCCACTGGAAGCCAAATGTCGCAGCTCAAAGATAACATTTTGCCCTGTTTTCCTGCCATTTCAAAATGAACTCAGGTTTTCTGTATGGGTAAGCTCAGTTCATAGTCTGGGGGAATTCCAAAGTTGAGAATGTTCAGCTTATGAAGTAATTCTAGTAACGTGTGGAATTTTCATCTTGATTTTTTCCTGCAAAGGCTAGATGTTTAAGAAAAATGCAGGAAACTGGCAATTAGAATCAAGTCCCTTCATAACAACAGCAGGGTATCAGCTTTAAAATGTGCCCTTTAACTGGTATAATGATTATGGTAGTAGAAATCTGGGGAGTGCCCAAGGGATATATAGCTTGACCTGGGGGTGACTGGAGGTATAGTTCTAACATTTAAGAGGTCACATTGCAAGCAATGGTTCACATGGTTGGTGGGGTTGGAATTCAGAACATTCATTCTAATTAAATTCATGGTGCAGACAAGGATCCCAGGTTGCATCTGAAATGCATAACATACAAAATGTTTTGAGATGGGATATTCAGAAAATGAATATTATAATGAAATAAGACGAAATAGGTTTTTAACTACAAGGACACTTGCAAAAGTTATGCCAGATACTAGCATTTTAATATGAATGTTTACAACTTCTTGGTTAGTTATATAAGTTAATATAGAGAATTAGTGAGCACTATATATGTCAAGCATTGCTATGAAATACAGTGAGAAAATGTAACAGAACTCTATGCCTATTGTGCAGAACTCTGTGTGTGTGTTTATGTGTGTACACGCATATGAGTGCATGCATGTGAGAGGAAGAGAGAGCTATAGAGAGAGAGATGGAAGGAAAAAGAGACAGAAACTATACTTTTTTAAGTTCTAAGAAGAGAAAAACAAAACAGAAAACTAGGAAATGTCAAGAACTACATGGAAGCAATTTTACATTTTGGCATTGGTAAACTGATCTGAGATAGGCTCTGAGTTGAGTAAGGAAGTAAACTATTATTCTCATAGGTACCTCAGCTCATGGCAAAAGCCACAGCAAATCCAGAGGTTCGCGATATGCCAGATTAGTTTAAACTGAAATTGCTTGCAGATTTTTATTTATCAGAATGGAGAAGCTGTGATCAGAGCTAGGAAACATCTCCCAGTAAAATATATTTTTAATAAGCTCTTTCCACCTTCTGAGTGCCTACTATTGTTTTCTTAGCAATAAAAGGCTATGGGCAAAAGGTGAGATTTATGCTCATGCTTTAGAGCTTTTTTATTTTACACACAAAAGAGCACCTAGAAATGTTAACAAAACGTGATCTTTTAAGCAGTGCTTCTCAAATTTTATACCTGTGATCTTGTGCTGCTGTGAATACTTTTAAAAATACTGTATTTAAAAAAATAAAAATACTGTATTTTTAGAATATTTTATAGAATGTGGTACACAAGTTTGGGGGTAATATTTACTGAAATGTAACCAGTGTGCAGAAAACCAGAGTGTGATTTCTGGTTAAGTGATTTATCACCAAGCAAATACCCTTGTAATTACCCCCCACAGATACTACTAATTCCCCTCAATGCTCCCTCTAGGCTCTCTCCAATCCTTCACTGAAATGGTACTACTGTCCTGATCTTTCAAATTATCTCTTCTTTGCTTCCACCTTTTTTTACAACACAGAATGACTATTAGACTCTATATAGTCATCATCATCCTTCAGCTTCAGCAATTGCCAGGTTCAGGGTAATAGTGTTTGATATCAATTCAGTTCTTCCCTCATTACCTGCCTTCACTAACCTATTTAAATTGTTTTGTTGTTGAGCTATCATCTATACGAGGTGCACTGCATAGATGTAAGATATATAGTTCTATGAGCTATATATATTTATAAGCATAAACATTGATAAATTTATTTCACATCTGTGCAAGCCTTCTTTAAAGCAAAATGTAGAACTCTACTACGTCATGAGGGTACATGAAAATCTAGAAGTATCTAGCAGGCAGCCAGCCGTATGAGGTCCCTGAAAGATGCTTAGATCCATCTTTCTAAATGCAGGCTGTTATCAGCTAACCCTGCTCCTCTCCCTTGCTCCTCCCTCCTCTTCCTTCTGTCTGCAAAATAGTTTGTTATGGATAGGTGATAAAAATCAGTGTCCACTGAAAGACATGTCAAGCCCACCACCATGTGAGGCCTTCAAAGCATACTCAGTCACATTATGCCACAGTGTGAAGGGACATGCCTGTCAGAGGATCACAGCCCATGTCCAAAAACTTAGTTCTCCTATTTCCCATGAGTGTCCTAATCCAATCAGGAGGTTCACTTTACTCTTTCTGGGTGATAGAATGTGGAAGGTTTAAAATACATAGACTCAGAAAGAATGGTGTGACCTGTAAGCTGATTCTCCAGTTTGTGGTTTTTCAAACTCTTTGGTGATGTACCTTCAGTGATTATTTTTACCCTCCATGACCCCCTGTGATTTTGCCTAGAATTCAGTCTTCTATTTCTGTCTTTTTTCCTGTCTTCTTTTTCCTGTCTCACTCATAAGGTTTTTTCAATGGGGTAATGGGTAATGATGGTCCATAAGCTTGTTCATCTTTACTTGTCACAAAAAGTTCATGAAAGTAAAATGTAGTTGCTTCATGTTTCTCGGGAAATTCTGCAATAGAATTTGCAAAAGGGGGAGCTGAGCGAAAGCACAGTGGGTAGGGTGTTTGCCGTACATGCAGCCGACTTAGCTTTGATCTCCGCCATCCTATATGGTCCTCTGAGCATCGCCAGGAGTAATTCCTGAGTGAAGAGCCAGGAGTAACCTCTGAGCATAGCTGGGTGTGACCCAAAAAGCAAAATAAAAAAAAGTATTTGCATAAAGCCAATCCTCAATGTTTAGCCAATCCTCAATGTTTATTTGCTAATTGTCATGTTTACAAATGAGTCAGAAATCCATGACTTCATGATATAATTATCCTTTATTGTATAATAATTATACTTTTAACTGCATATTTTACACGGTCAACCATATTTTATTAGTTCACAATTTTTCCTTGGTTTAAAAAAAAGAAACAAAAAGGCTTGGAATCTTCCTCGGTAGTCCGTATACCTGTCACTAAATTTTATAGGAATTTTTTAAACATTTGGTTTTAGTGATATGGTTTTGGTCAGTCAAATTGCGCTTACATTAGCCAAAGCCCTCCATTAAACAACTGTTAAAAAAAAACAAAAATAAAAGGATAATTTGCAATGCTGACCTGTGTTATTTAAAAGTAAGAGTGATATTATCCTCATTAGACAATGACATTATAATGTTCAAAATGTTACTGCATGTATATGCAGGTTTTCAGTGGATCTGAGTCTAAACACTCTAAACACTCAATGATTTACAACTCAATAGTTGTAAAACACTTAGAATCCAAATTTTCCACATGGAAGGTTTATGTGGTGGTATTTTTTCATGGTAAATATTGCCTACAAAAAATAATTAATCCTCATAATAAACGGAGTTTTGATAAACATTTCCAAGAAAATTAAGTTCACATTTATGTGAATTTTCCACATAGAAGCCTATTAAAGACTCGCTAGCTAATTTCCAGGATACGCTAGAATCCCTGATATGCTTGTGGAAATGTCAGATCTGAGGAAGCAAGTTTGATTGAAATCCAAGACACTGCACTTTTAACGAACTCCAGGTGAGATCAAAGTTACTCACCCAAAGCCTACACTTTGAGTAGCAAAGAGTTAAAGCAAGTGACAGTCCAGTGGTAACATTTTTCAGGTGGTGTGCTTGGGTGGGAGAGAGGCAGTCATCGAAGGAAGGGAGGGTAAGGGTAAAGGTAAATTGCTTTTCGTTTCCTGCTGTAACTTCTGCAGTCTTTCATGGGAAAGTGAATTCAAGGTATGGGATTCCTGTCTTTTTAAGCACCATCTCTCGGACATAAAGTGTCCCTAGTGAATTTTCAAAGACTTGTACAGAGTCTTGCTCTCTTGACTCTCATGGAAATTAACTATAGTCTTGCCAGTTTATGCTTTGAAAAAAAAGCATCTCTCTTTATTTTTGTGGGAACCTGCATCCCATAATAACAGTGATTCTCAGTGGGAGCAACATGAAAGCAAATTAACCCTTTAAATTACAGGGAACCAAGAGCAGTAAATTTATCCTGGTCTGAAGCAGCAACCCTTTCTCCTTTTCTTACAGCACAGAGCTCCTTTTAAGGCAATGAAATGTCTATTGGTAGGTGAAGGCCAATGCTTTGGGGAGACTTGAATCTTTCCACATGGCTATTATTACCCAAAATAAGTCAGATGGAGAAATGTAGAAGCAGTTCCTATCAGTTGGTAGATAAAATGTCTGACCAGGTCAGGAGAAAAAGCTAATTTGTTCAACCTCTAGATTGCTCCAGATCCTCTAAATAGAACCATTTAAATTTCTCTCTGAGTTGGAGAGAAAGTCTGAAATAGGTAAGGCACTTACCTTGCATATAACTAACCTTATTCAGTTATTGGCACAGTCAGCTGTGCATATGATGCTGGGAGTACCACTTGTAATTATTCCTGAGCACTGAGCAAGGAGTAGCTTCTGAGACCATCTCAGTGTGTCCTCCAAATAAAAGAACAATCATAAAAAATTATATCCCTGATACCAGCACTATATTTTCTTAATTTCTAAGTGAGTAAATAGATTTTTTAGAGTTAAATTCATTGTTCCTCATTTCACGTAAATTAAATGGCAGAACTAAGGAATGTGAACTCATTCCACTCTAATTCCAGTAAATTGGAATTGTTTCTCAGGCACTGAGACTCAAGGCATTCTGCTAATTTATAGGCAGAGCTGTTACTTGCACCCTGTACCTAGCACCCAGGTTCTTAATCATTAACTATTGCACAAACAAATGAGCACATTCATATCACTTAAATTCATAAACTACAGAAAGAAGCCAAATTATTTTAATGGTTATCTACCATATCAAGCAAGGACAAATATTTGAAAGTAACATGTGCATGGGAATTTGTGATCAAGACTGATCATATATATATGTGTGTTTGACTCTCCCATCATCCTGAATAATTCACACAGTAGTTTTGCAACTATATTTAAGTATGGATGGGTTTATTCCCTTTCCAAATATCAAGGAAAATAATTCTATTTTTTAAAGGTGGTAGGTGAAGTTCTCAGAATTTTGAGCTCTTAAAATATTTTAAGATTTTTAAATCTTAAATGCTGTAATATTTTATCAGAGGGTTCAATAGATTTCTTTGAAGCAAAGGAGAGAAAAATATTTTTAATGGAAGAAATATGACTATGTGTCAAATTCACCAGTATGGGTTTAAATGATTATTACCCTAGGAGGGTCTCTGTATTATTTGGATTTACTAGGAAACAAATAAATGAAATCAAGTGATGTTTTCATGAGCAAAACCACTAGAAAATGGGTCCGGAGGGATAATATGGTGGGTAGGGTTTTTGCCTTGCACACATCAGACACAGGCTTGATCCCTAATATCCTATATGGTCTTTTGAGCACTACCTGGATTGAATCCTGAATGCAGAGCCAGGATTAATCCAGGAGCATTGTTGGACATGGCACAAAATTGAAACAAAGGACAAAAATGTAGACATAATGTGATATAATTATGTGTCTTTTGCATTAAGATATGAGGTTAATATCTCTTCTTGTTCACACAGACTCACATACACACAAGCATACAGATACAAAATTAACAGAAAGAATAAAAATTTACATAGAATAATGAGCAGGAACATTCGGATAGTATTTAAATAATAAAGTTAACAAGAGATATTCCAATATCCATATGTATTCAACTACATTTTGCATGCCCATCAAAGAAATTACCTTAGGTGATGAGAAGGAAGCAGCTTTATTGTTAAAGCCTTATATTATATTCTAAAACATAGAGTACAGATATCCATAATGTTAAAGAACACAGAGGTAAAACAAGAGAGATAGTACACTACTTTGGTCCTCCTAGTATTGCCAGGAGTGAGCCCTCAACGCGGTACCAGGAGTAAACTCTGAGCACAGCCAGGTGTGGCTCAGTTCTATTTCCTCTAGAAAAGAGCATAACTGTTTGGATTGTTCATGTGTAAATGTGTTGTAGGGAATATTATTTAACGAATAAATAAGAAATATTTGCTCTGAAAATCAAGGATTTGGTCATTATGGTCAGTAAAGATAGAACTAGTGCCATAATGAAAAGAAACCCACTGAACCTTGAAGGTATGTCTATACTTAAAAATAAATTACTACTTTACTATTGTAGTAGATATTGTCAAAAATGAGTGGACCATGTGAAGTAAACATGTTTCTTGGAAATGTTTATCTTTATAGGGGATATCTCAATACCTGTCTTTCCTTTATACCTTCTTATACATATCAGCATATTGTGACTTTTCATTTATAGGACTAGTGCTTCGTAAAAAGTATCAGAGAACATATGATTTCTATTTCCCGAAGGGACGAAACTCTTCATGGTTCCATGAATGCCCTGGAGTGTCAGACTGAGAACATGAAAAAAATTGAGAACATGCAAAAACATAAAAAAGATTTAAGAGATTTGCCTTTTGGTACCATGGAAGTTCTATCATTGAAAATCCTGATTAAGATCTAGAAAAGCAAAGACGTTTTGGGGGTAGGAAGGAAGTGGTTGTCACTCTTTTTCTTTATCTCAATAACTACTGCCCTGCTCCAAATATTTTCTAGTTTGACTGTTTTTAGAGTTCTTTCCAATCTCACTTTGCTAGGAATTTAGATTTTTTTTTTTTTTGCTTTTTTGGGTCACACCCGGCGATGCTCAGGGGTTACTCCTGGCTCTGCACTCAGGTCTTACTCCTGGCAGTGCTCGGGGCACCATATGGGATGCCGAGGATCAAACCTGGGTCCACTGCGGGCAAGGCAAATGTCCTGTGCAAGGCAAACACCCCTACGCACTGGACTATCGCTCTGGCCCCCTAGGAATTTAGTATTTAGACCCCACAGCAGACACTATGGTCTATTTATTTTGATAGTTCTGTCACTGCAATAAAAGAGATACTTAGTGCTTTGAGATTTCCCTTTAATACTGACACTTGATCATCTACTGCCCCTTGGAACTCAGAAAAAACACCCCCTGGCCCTCTTTCCTAAATCCAACAACAAGGTACGTTGTACAGAGCCGGTATCTTATTATTAACTTAAGAATGATAAGTCGGAGGATCTACTTTTGCTTTAAGTTTAAACTTCTATATGTAATAATAAAAGGCAATAATAATCAGTGATATATCACCTTCCATACATAATCTCTTATATGCACCATAATTGAACACAATCTAAGATCCAAGTGTATGCAATGCAATTGTAACTCTAAGAATGTATTTGACTGTGTTAAGATAGATAACTTTTTTGATAAACAACTCTGGAAAAAAGAGAATTCCTGCTATTCCATTGAATCTGAAAGGATAGGAAGGATAAAAGATATAAGAGGATAAGACTAACAGCCTAAAGAAAACGAGCTAAATTAAAAGTGGAGAATGGAAGCTCCAATGAGCCAGAGAGAACCAAAGAGTTCATCTTTGTTTGTTTTGCTTTGGGGAACATCTGCCAGGGCTCAGGACTTACTTCTGGCTCTACACTAAGGGATTACTCCTGTTAGGTTTGGAGAAGCATATCGGGTGCTTGGGATCAAACTGGGGGTGCAAAGCAAACACCCAACCTGCTGTACTATTGCTCTGCAACTGAGAAAGTTCATTTTATCCTGAAGAAAGTAAGAAAATTCTTAAGGACATAAAAATCCAAGTCCAAAACAACCACCTAAACAAAGTGTGTATTTT